>JASTWF010002103.1:12500-38600 GCA_030390025.1 Squalus acanthias | reverse complement strand
TCTCTCTGTCTCACATCACTCTGTATCCTCTCTCTGTTACTCTCTCTCTGTCTCACATCACTCTGTATCCTCTCTCTGTTACTCTGCTCTCTCTGTCTCACATCACTCTGTATCCTCTCTCTGTTACTCTGTGTCTCTGTCTCACATCACTCTGTATCCTCTCTCTGTTACTCTCTCTCTGTCTCACATCACTCTGTATCCTCTCTCTGTTACTCTCTCTCTCTGTCTCACATCACTCTGTATCCTCTCTCTGTTACTCTGTCTCCTCTGTCTCACATCACTCTGTATCCTCTCTCTGTTACTCTCTCTCTCTGTCTCACATCACTCTGTATCCTCTCTCTGTTACTCTCTCTCTCTGTCTCACATCACTCTGTATCCTCTCTCTGTTACTCTCTCTCTGTCTCACATCACTCTGTATCCTCTCTCTGTTACTCTCTCTCTGTCTCACATCACTCTGTATCCTCTCTCTGTTACTCTCTCTCTCTGTCTCACATCACTCTGTATCCTCTCTCTGTTACTCTGTGTCTCTCTCACATCACTCTGTATCCTCTCTCTGTTACTCTCTCTCTGTCTCACATCACTCTGTATCCTCTCTCTGTTACCTCTCTCTCTCTGTCTCACATCTCTCTGTATCCTCTCTCTGTTACTCTGTGTCTCTGTCTCACATCACTGTGTATCCTCTCTCTGTTACTCTCTCTCTGTCTCACATCACTCTGTATCCTCTCTCTGTTACTCTCTCTCTCTGTCTCACATCACTCTGTATCCTCTCTCTGTTACTCTCTCTGTCTCTGTCTCACATCACTCTGTATCCTCTCTCTGTTCTCTCTCTGTCTCACATCACTCTGTATCCTCTCTCTGTTACTCTCTCTCTCTGTCTCACATCACTCTGTATCCTCTCTCTGTTACTCTCTCTCTGTCTCACATCACTCTGTATCCTCTCTCTGTTACTCTCTCTGACTCTGTCTCACATCACTCTGTATCCTCTCTCTGTTACTCTCTCTCTCTGTCTCACATCACTCTGTATCCTCTCTCTGTTACTCTCTCTCTGTCTCACATCACTCTGTATCCTCTCTCTGTTACTCTCTCTCTCTGTCTCACGACACTCTGTATTTTCTCTCTGTTACTCTCTCTGTCTGTCTCACATCACTCTGTATCCTCTCTCTGTTACTCTGTGTCTCTCTCTCACATCACTCTGTATCCTCTCTCTGTTACTCTCTCTCTCTGTCTCACATCACTCTGTATCCTCATCTCTGTTACTCTCTCTCTCTGTCTCACATCACTCTGTATCCTCTCTCTGTTACTCTCTCTCTCTGTCTCACATCACTCTGTATCCTCTCTCTGTTACTCTGTGTCTCTGTCTCACATCACTCTGTATCCTCTCTCTGTTACTCTCTCTCTCTGTCCCACATCACTCTGCATCCTCTCTCTGTTACTCTCTCTCTCTCTGTCTCACATCACTCTGTATCCACTCTCTGTTTCTCTCTCTGTCTCACATCACTCTGTATCCTCTCTCTGTTACTCTCTCTCTGTCTCACATCACTCTGTCTCCTCTCTCTGTTACTCTCTGTCTCTGTCTCACATCACTCTGTATCCTCTCTCTGTTACTCTGTGTCTCTGTCTCACATCACTCTGTATCCTCTCTCTGTTCTCTCTCTCTGTCTCACATCACTCTGTATCCTCTCTCTGTTACTCTGTGTCTCTGTCTCACATCACTCTGTATCCTCTCTCTGTTACTCTTCTCTCACTGTCTCACATCACTCTGTATCCTCTCTCTGTTACTCTCTCTCTGTCTCACATCACTCTGTATCCTCTCTCTGTTACTCTCTCTCTCTGTCTCACATCACTCTGTATCCTCTCTCTGTTACTCTCTCTCTCTGTCTCACATCACTCTGTATCCTCTCTCTGTTACTCTGTGTCTCTGTCTCACATCACTCTGTATCCTCTCTCTGTTACTCTCTCTCTGTCTCACATCACTCTGTATCCTCTCTCTGTTACTCTCTCTCTCTCTGTCTCACATCTCTCTGTATCCTCTCTCTGTTACTCTGTGTCTCTGTCTCAAATCACTGTGTATCCTCTCTCTGTTACTCTCTCTCTGTCTCACATCACTCTGTATCCTCTCTCTGTTACTTTCTCTCTCTGTCTCACATCACTCTGTATCCTCTCTCTGTTACTCTGTGTCTCTGTCTCACATCACTCTGTATCCTCTCTCTGTTACTCTCTCTCTCTCTGTTCCACATCACTCTGCATCCTCTCTCTGTTACTCTCTCTCTCTGTGTCTCACATCACTCTATATCCTCTCTCTGTTTCTCTCTCTGTCTCACATCACTCTGTATCCTCTCTCTGTTACTCTCTCTCTGTCTCACATCACTCTGTCTCCTCTCTCTGTTACTCTGTGTCTCTTTCTCACATCACTCTGTATCCTCTCTCTGTTACTCTGTGTCTCTGTCTCACATCACTCTGTATCCTCTCTCTGTTTCTCTCTCTGTCTCACATCACTCTGTATCCTCTCTCTGTTACTCTCTCTCTGTCTCACATCACTCTGTATCCTCTCTCTGTTCTCTCTCTCTGTCTCACATCACTCTGTATCCTCTCTCTGTTACTTCTCTGTCTCTGTCTCACCTCACTCTGTATCCTCTCTCTGTTACTCTCTCTCTCTGTCTCACATCACTCTGTATCCTCTCTCTGTTACTCTCTCTCTGTCTCACATCACTCTGTATCCTCTCTCTGTTACTCTCTCTCTCTGTCTCACGACACTCTGTATCTCTCTCTGTTACTCTCTCTGTCTGTCTCACATCACTCTGTATCCTCTCTCTGTTACTCTGTGTCTCTGTCTCACATCACTCTGTATCCTCTCTCTGTTACTCTCTCTCTCTGTCTCACATCACTCTGTATCCTCTCTCTGTTACTCTGTGTCTCTGTCTCACATCACTCTGTATCTCTCTCTGTTACTCTCTCTCTGTCTCACATCACTCTGTATCCTCTCTCTGTTACTCTCTCTCTCTGTCTCACATCACTCTGTATCCTCTCTCTGTTACTCTCTCTCTGTCTCACATCACTCTGTATCCTCTCTCTGTTACTCTGTGACTCTGTCTCACATCACTCTGTATCCTCTCTCTGTTGCTCTCTCTCTGTCTCACATCACTCTGTATCCTCTCTCTGTTACTCTCTCTCTCTGTCTCACATCACTCTGTATCCTCTCTCTGTTACTCTGTGTCTCTGTCTCACATCACTCTGTATCCTCTCTCTGTTACTCTCTCTCTGTCTCACATCACTCTGTATCCTCTCTCTGTTACTCTCTCTCTCTGTCTCACATCACTCTGTATCCTCTCTCTGTTCTCTCTCTGTCTCACATCACTCTGTATCCTCTCTCTGTTACTCTCTCTCTGTCTCACATCACTCTGTATCCTCTCTCTGTTACTCTGTGCTCTCTGTCTCACATCACTCTGTATCCTCTCTCTGTTACTCTGTGTCTCTGTCTCACATCACTCTGTATCCTCTCTCTGTTACTCTCTCTCTGTCTCACATCACTCTGTATCCTCTCTCTGTTACTCTCTCTCTCTGTCTCACATCACTCTGTATCCTCTCTCTGTTACTCTGTGTCTCTGTCTCACATCACTCTGTATCCTCTCTCTGTTACTCTCTCTCTGTCTCACCTCACTCTGTATCCTCTCTCTGTTACTCTCTTCTCTGTCTCACATCACTCTGTATCCTCTCTCTGTTACTCTGTGTCTCTGTCTCACATCACTCTGTATCCTCTCTCTGTTACTCTCTCTCTGTCTCACATCACTCTGTATCCTCTCTCTGTTACTCTCTCTCTCTGTCTCACATCACTCTGTATCCTCTCTCTGTTACTCTCTCTCTCTGTCTCACATCACTCTGTATCCTCTCTCTGTTACTCTCTCTCTCTCTGTCTCACATCACTCTGTATCCTCTCTCTGTTACTCTGTCTCTCTGTCTCACATCACTCTGTATCCTCTCTCTGTTACTCTCTCTCTCTCTGTCTCACATCACTCTGTATCCTCTCTCTGTTACTCTCTCTCTGTCTCACATCACTCTGTATCCTCTCTCTGTTACTCTGTGTCTCTGTCTCACATCACTCTGTATCCTCTCTCTGTTTCTCTGTCTCTATGTCTCACATCACTCTGTATCCTCTCTCTGTTACTCTCTCTCTCTGTCTCACATCACTCTGTATCCTCTCTCTGTTACTCTGTGTCTCTGTCTCACATCACTCTGTATCTTCTCTCTGTTACTCTCTCTCTGTCTCACATCACTCTGTATCCTCTCTCTGTTACTCTCTCTCTCTGTCTCACATCACTCTGTATCCTCTCTCTGTTACTCTCTCTCTGTCTCACATCACTCTGTATCCTCTCTCTGTTACTCTCTCTCTCTGTCTCACATCACTCTGTATCCTCTCTCTGTTACTCTCTCTCTCTGTCTCACATCACTCTGTATCCTCTCTCTGTTACTCTGTGTCTCTCTCTCACATCACTCTGTATCCTCTCTCTGTTACTCTCTCTCTGTCTCACATCACTCTGTATCCTCTCTCTGTTACTCTCTCTCTCTGTCTCACATCACTCTGTATCCTCTCTCTGTTACTCTGTGTCTCTGTCTCACATCACTCTGTATCCTCTCTCTGTTACTCTCTCTCTGTCTCACATCACTCTGTATCCTCTCTCTGTTACTCTCTCTCTCTGTCTCACATCACTCTGTATCCTCTCTCTGTTACTCTGTGTCTCTGTCTCACATCACTCTGTATCCTCTCTCTGTTACTCTCTCTCTCTCTGTCTCACATCACTCTGTATCCTCTCTCTGTTTCTCTCTCTGTCTCACATCACTCTGTATCCTCTCTCTGTTACTCTCTCTCTGTCTCACATCACTCTGTATCCTCTCTCTGTTACTCTCTCTCTGTCTCACATCACTCTGTATCCTCTCTCTGTTACTCTCTGTCTCTGTCTCACATCACTCTGTATCCTCTCTCTGTTACTCTCTCTCTCTGTCTCACATCACTCTGTATCCTCTCTCTGTTACTCTCTCTCTGTCTCACATCACTCTGTATCCTCTCTCTGTTACTCTCTCTCTCTGTCTCACGACACTCTGTATCTCTCTCTGTTACTCTCTCTGTCTGTCTCACATCACTCTGTATCCTCTCTCTGTTACTCTGTGTCTCTCTCTCACATCACTCTGTATCCTCTCTCTGTTACTCTCTCTCTCTGTCTCACATCACTCTGTATCCTCTCTCTGTTACTCTGTGTCTCTGTCTCACATCACTCTGTATCTTCTCTCTGTTACTCTCTCTCTGTCTCACATCACTCTGTATCCTCTCTCTGTTACTCTCTCTCTCTGTCTCACATCACTCTGTATCCTCTCTCTGTTACTCTCTCCCTGTCTCACATCTCTCTGTATCCTCTCTCTGTTACTCTGTGACTCTGTCTCACATCACTGTGTATCCTCTCTCTGTTGCTCTCTCTCTGTCTCACATCACTCTGTATCCTCTCTCTGTTACTCTCTCTCTCTGTCTCACATCACTCTGTATCCTCTCTCTGTTACTCTGTGTCTCTGTCTCACATCACTCTGTATCCTCTCTCTGTTACTCTCTCTCTGTCCCACATCACTCTGCATCCTCTCTCTGTTACTCTCTCTCTCTCTGTCTCACATCACTCTGTATCCACTCTCTGTTTCTCTGTCTCACATCACTCTGTATCCTCTCTCTGTTACTCTCTCTCTGTCTCACATCACTCAGTCTCCTCTCTCTGTTACTCTGTGTCTCTCTCTCACATCACTCTGTATCCTCTCTCTGTTACTCTGTGTCTCTGTCTCACATCACTCTGTATCTTCTCTCTGTTACTCTCTCTCTGTCTCACGCACTCTGTATCCTCTCTCTGTTACTCTCTCTCTCTGTCTCACATCACTCTGTGTCCTCTCTCTGTTACTCTGTGTCTCTGTCCCACATCACTCTGTATCCTCTCTCTGTTACTCTCTCTCTGTCTCACCTCACTCTGTATCCTCTCTCTGTTTCTCTGTCTCACATCACTCTGTATCCTCTCTCTGTTACTCTGTGTCTCTGTCTCACATCACTCTGTATCCTCTCTCTGTTACTCTCTCTCTGTCTCACATCACTCTGTATCCTCTCTCTGTTACTCTCTCTCTCTCTGTCTCACATCACTCTGTATCCTCTCTCTGTTACTCTCTCTCTGTCTCACATCACTCTGTATCCTCTCTCTGTTACTCTGTGTCTCTGTCTCACATCACTCTGTATCCTCTCTCTGTTACTCTCTCTCTGTCTCACATCACTCTGTATCCTCTCTCTGTTACTCTCTATCTCTGTCTCACATCACTCTGTATCCTCTCTCTGTTACTCTGTGTCTCTGTCTCACATCACTCTGTATCCTCTCTCTGTTACTCTCTCTCTGTCTCACATCACTCTGTATCCTCTCTCTGTTACTCTCTCTCTCTGTCTCACATCACTCTGTATCCTCTCTCTGTTACTCTCTCTCTCTGTCTCACATCACTCTGTATCCTCTCTCTGTTACTCTGTGTCTCTGTCTCACATCACTCTGTATCCTCTCTCTGTTACTCTCTCTCTCTGTCTCACATCACTCTGCATCCTCTCTCTGTTACTCTCTCTCTCTCTCTGTCTCACATCACTCTGTATCCACTCTCTGTTTCTCTCTCTGTCTCACATCACTCTGTATCCTCTCTCTGTTACTCTGTGTCTCTGTCTCACATCACTCTGTATCCTCTCTCTGTTACTCTGTGTTTCTGTCTCACATCACTCTGTATCCTCTCTCTGTTTCTCTCTCTGTCTCACATCACTCTGTATCCTCTCTCTGTTACTCTGTGTCTCTGTCTCACATCACTCTGTATCCTCTCTCTATTACTCTCTCTCACTGTCTCACATCACTCTGTATCCTCTCTCTGTTACTCTCTCTCTGTCTCACATCACTCTGTATCCTCTCTCTGTTACTCTCTCTCTCTGTCTCACATCACTCTGTATCCTCTCTCTGTTACTCTGTGTCTCTGTCTCACATCACTCTGTATCCTCTCTCTGTTACTCTCTCTCTGTCCCACATCACTCTGCTATCCTCTCTCTGTTACTCTCTCTCTCTGTCTCACATCACTCTGTATCCTCTCTCTGTTACTCTCTCTCTCTGTCTCACATCACTCTGTATCCTCTCTCTGTTACTCTCTCTCTCTGTCTCACATCACTCTGTATCCTCTCTCTGTTACTCTGTGTCTCTGTCTCACATCACTCTGTATCCTCTCTCTGTTACTCTTCTCTCTCTGTTCCACATCACTCTGTATCCTCTCTCTGTTACTCTCTCTCTCTGTCTCACATCACTCTGTATCCTCTCTCTGTTTCTCTCTCTGTCTCACATCACTCTGTATCCTCTCTCTGTTACTCTCTCTCTGTCTCACATCACTCTGTATCCTCTCTCTGTTACTCTGTGTCTCTGTCTCACATCACTCTGTATCCTCTCTCTGTTACTCTGTGTCTCTGTCTCACATCACTCTGTATCCTCTCTCTGTTACTCTCTCTCTGTCTCACATCACTCTGTATCCTCTCTCTGTTACTCTCTCTCTGTCTCACATCACTCTGTATCCTCTCTCTGTTTCTCTCTCTGTCTCACATCACTCTGTATCCTCTCTCTGTTACTCTCTCTGTCTCACCTCAATCTGTATCCTCTCTCTGTTACTCTCTCTCTCTGTCTCACATCACTCTGTATCCTCTCTCTGTTACTCTCTCTCTCTGTCTCACAACACTCTGTATTTTCTCTCTGTTACTCTCTCTGTCTGTCTCACATCACTCTGTATCCTCTCTCTGTTACTCTGTGTCTCTCTCTCACATCACTCTGTATCCTCTCTCTGTTACTCTCTCTCTCTGTCTCACATCACTCTGTATCCTCTCTCTGTTACTCTGTGTCTCTGTCTCACATCACTCTGTATCTCTCTCTGTTACTCTCTCTGTCTCACATCACTCTGTATCCTCTCTCTGTTACTCTCTCTCTCTGTCTCACATCACTCTGTATCCTCTCTCTGTTACTCTCTCCCTGTCTCACATCACTCTGTATCCTCTCTCTGTTACTCTCTCTCTGTCTCACATCACTCTGTATCCTCTCTCTGTTACTCTCTCTCTCTGTCTCACATCACTCTGTATCCTCTCTCTGTTACTCTTCTCTCTGTCTCACATCACTCTGTATCCTCTCTCTGTTACTCTCTCTCTGTCTCACATCACTCTGTATCCTCTCTCTGTTACTCTCTCTCTCTGTCTCACATCACTCTGTATCCTCTCTCTGTTACTCTGTGTCTCTGTCTCACATCACTCTGTATCCTCTCTCTGTTACTCTCTCTCTGTCTCACATCACTCTGTATCCTCTCTCTGTTACTCTCTCTCTCTGTCTCACATCACTCTGTATCCTCTCTCTGTTACTCTCTCTCTGTCTCACATCACTCTGTATCCTCTCTCTGTTACTCTCTCTCTGTCTCACATCACTCTGTATCCTCTCTCTGTTACTCTGTGTCTCTGTCTCACATCACTCTGTATCCTCTCTCTGTTACTCTTTCTCTCTCTGTTCCACATCACTCTGCATCCTCTCTCTGTTACTCTCTCTCTCTCTGTCTCACATCACTCTGTATCCACTCTCTGTTTCTCTCTCTGTCTCACATCACTCTGTATCCTCTCTCTGTTACTCTCTCTCTGTCTCACATCACTCTGTCTCCTCTCTCTGTTACTCTGTGTCTCTGTCTCACAACACTCTGTATCCTCTCTCTGTTACTCTGTGTCTCTGTCTCACATCACTCTGTATCCTCTCTCTGTTACTCTCTCTCTGTCTCACATCACTCTGTATCCTCTCTCTGTTACTCTCTCTCTGTCTCACATCACTCTGTATCCTCTCTCTGTTTCTCTCTCTGTCTCACATCACTCTGTATCCTCTCTCTGTTACTCTCTCTGTCTCACCTCAATCTGTATCCTCTCTCTGTTACTCTCTCTCTCTGTCTCACATCACTCTGTATCCTCTCTCTGTTACTCTCTCTCTCTGTCTCACAACACTCTGTATTTTCTCTCTGTTACTCTCTCTGTCTGTCTCACATCACTCTGTATCCTCTCTCTGTTACTCTGTCTCTCTCTCACATCACTCTGTATCCTCTCTCTGTTACTCTCTCTCTCTGTCTCACATCACTCTGTATCCTCTCTCTGTTACTCTGTGTCTCTGTCTCACATCACTCTGTATCTTCTCTCTGTTACTCTCTGTCTCACATCACTCTGTATCCTCTCTCTGTTACTCTCTCTCTCTGTCTCACATCACTCTGTATCCTCTCTCTGTTACTCTCTCTCTGTCTCACATCACTCTGTATCCTCTCTCTGTTACTCTCTCTCTCTGTCTCACATCACTCTGTATCCTCTCTCTGTTACTCTCTCTCTCTGTCTCACATCACTCTGTATCCTCTCTCTGTTACTCTGTGTCTCTCTCTCACATCACTCTGTATCCTCTCTCTGTTACTCTCTCTCTGTCTCACATCACTCTGTATCCTCTCTCTGTTACTCTCTCTCTCTGTCTCACATCTCTCTGTATCCTCTCTCTGTTACTCTGTGTCTCTGTCTCACATCACTGTGTATCCTCTCTCTGTTACTCTCTCTCTGTCTCACATCACTCTGTATCCTCTCTCTGTTACTCTCTCTCTCTGTCTCACATCACTCTGTATCCTCTCTCTGTTACTCTCTCTCTCTGTCTCACATCACTCTGTATCCTCTCTCTGTTACTCTCTCTCTGTCTCACATCACTCTGTATCCTCTCTCTGTTACTCTGTGTCTCTGTCTCACATCACTCTGTATCCACTCTCTGTTACTCTGTGTCTCTGTCTCACATCACTCTATATCCTCTTCTGTTACTCTCTCCCTGTCTCACATCACTCTGTATCCTCTATCTGTTACTCTGTCTCACATCACTCTGTATCCTCTCTCTGTTACTCTCTCTCTCTGTCTCACATCACTCTGTATCCTCTCTCTGTTACTCTCTCTCTCTGTCTCACATCACTCTGTATCCTCTCTCTGTTACTCTCTCTCTCTGTCTCACATCACTCTGTATCCTCTCTCTGTTACTCTCTCTCTGTCTCACATCACTCTGTATCCTCTCTCTGTTACTCTGTGTCTCTGTCTCACATCACTCTGTATCCTCTCTCTGTTACTCTCTCTCTGTCTCACATCACTCTGTATCCTCTCTCTGTTACTCTCTCTCTGTCTCACATCACTCTGTATCCTCTCTCTGTTACTCTGTGTCTCTGTCTCACATCACTCTGTATCCTCTCTCTGTTACTCTCTCTCTCTGTCTCACATCACTCTGTATCCTCTCTCTGTTACTCTCTCTCTGTCTCACATCACTCTGTATCCTCTCTCTGTTACTCTCTCTCTGTCTCACATCACTCTGTATCCTCTCTCTGTTACTCTCTCTCTCTGTCTCACATCACTCTGTATCCTCTCTCTGTTACTCTCTCTCTCTGTCTCACATCACTCTGTATCCTCTCTCTGTTACTCTGTCTCTCTGTCTCACATCACTCTGTATCCTCTCTCTGTTACTCTCTCTCTCTGTCTCACATCACTCTGTATCCTCTCTCTGTTACTCTGTCTCTCTGTCTCACATCACTCTGTATCCTCTCTCTGTTACTCTCTCTCTGTCTCACATCACTCTGTATCCTCTCTCTGTTACTCTCTCTCTGTCTCACATCACTCTGTATCCTCTCTCTGTTACTCTCTCTCTCTGTCTCACATCACTCTGTATCCTCTCTCTGTTACTCTGTGTCTCTGTCTCACATCACTCTGTATCCTCTCTCTGTTACTCTCTCTCTGTCTCACATCACTCTGTATCCTCTCTCTGTTACTCTCTCTCTGTCTCACATCACTCTGTATCCTCTCTCTGTTACTCTCTCTCTGTCTCACATCACTCTGTATCCTCTCTCTGTTACTCTCTCTCTCTGTCTCACATCACTCTGTATCCTCTCTCTGTTACTCTCTCTCTGTCTCACATCACTCTGTATCCTCTCTCTGTTACTCTCTCTCTCTGTCTCACATCACTCTGTATCCTCTCTCTGTTACTCTCTGTCTCTGTCTCACATCACTCTGTATCCTCTCTCTGTTACTCTGTGTCTCTGTCTCACATCACTCTGTATCCTCTCTCTGTTACTCTCTCTCTCTGTCTCACATCACTCTGTATCCTCTCTCTGTTACTCTGTGTCTCTGTCTCACATCACTCTGTATCCTCTCTCTGTTACTCTTCTCTCTCTGTCTCACATCACTCTGTATCCTCTCTCTGTTACTCTCTCTCTCTCTGTCTCACATCACTCTGTATCCTCTCTCTGTTACTCTCTCTCTGTCTCACATCACTCTGTATCCTCTCTCTGTTACTCTCTCTCTGTCTCACATCACTCTGTATCCTCTCTCTGTTACTCTGTGTCTCTGTCTCACATCACTCTGTATCCTCTCTCTGTTACTCTGTGTCTCTGTCTCACATCACTCTGTATCCTCTCTCTGTTTCTCTCTCTGTCTCACATCACTCTGTATCCTCTCTCTGTTACTCTCTCTCTGTCTCACATCACTCTGTATCCTCTCTCTGTTTCTCTCTCTGTCTCACATCACTCTGTATCCTCTCTCTGTTACTCACTCTGTCTCACCTCAATCTGTATCCTCTCTCTGTTACTCTCTCTCTCTGTCTCACATCACTCTGTATCCTCTCTCTGTTACTCTCTCTCTGTCTCACATCACTCTGTATCCTCTCTCTGTTACTCTCTCTCTCTGTCTCACAACACTCTGTATTTTCTCTCTGTTACTCTCTCTGTCTGTCTCACATCACTCTGTATCCTCTCTCTGTTACTCTGTGTCTCTCTCTCACATCACTCTGTATCCTCTCTCTGTTACTCTCTCTCTCTGTCTCACATCACTCTGTATCCTCTCTCTGTTACTCTGTGTCTCTGTCTCACATCACTCTGTATCTTCTCTCTGTTACTCTCTGTCTCACATCACTCTGTATCCTCTCTCTGTTACTCTCTCTCTCTGTCTCACATCACTCTGTATCCTCTCTCTGTTACTCTCTCCCTGTCTCACATCACTCTGTATCCTCTCTCTGTTACTCTCTCTCTCTGTCTCACATCACTCTGTATCCTCTCTCTGTTACTCTCTCTCTCTGTCTCACATCACTCTGTATCCTCTCTCTGTTACTCTGTGTCTCTCTCTCACATCACTCTGTATCCTCTCTCTGTTACTCTCTCTCTGTCTCACATCACTCTGTATCCTCTCTCTGTTACTCTCTCTCTCTGTCTCACATCTCTCTGTATCCTCTCTCTGTTACTCTGTGTCTCTGTCTCACATCACTCTGTATCCTCTCTCTGTTACTCTCTCTCTGTCTCACATCACTCTGTATCCTCTCTCTGTTACTCTCTCTCTCTGTCTCACATCACTCTGTATCCTCTCTCTGTTACTCTGTGTCTCTGTCTCACATCACTCTGTATCCTCTCTCTGTTACTCTCTCTCTCTCTGTCTCACATCACTCTGTATCCTCTCTCTGTTACTCTCTCTGTCTCACATCACTCTGTATCCTCTCTCTGTTACTCTCTCTCTGTCTCACATCACTCTGTATCCTCTCTCTGTTTCTCTCTCTGTCTCACATCACTCTGTATCCTCTCTCTGTTACTCTCTCTCTCTGTCTCACATCACTCTGTATCCTCTCTCTGTTACTCTGTGTCTCTCTCTCACATCACTCTGTATCCTCTCTCTGTTACTCTCTCTCTGTCTCACATCACTCTGTATCCTCTCTCTGTTACTCTCTCTCTCTGTCTCACATCTCTCTGTATCCTCTCTCTGTTACTCTGTGTCTCTGTCTCACATCACTGTGTATCCTCTCTCTGTTACTCTCTCTCTGTCTCACATCACTCTGTATCCTCTCTCTGTTACTCTCTCTCTCTGTCTCACATCACTCTGTATCCTCTCTCTGTTACTCTGTGTCTCTGTCTCACATCACTCTGTATCCTCTCTCTGTTTCTCTCTCTGTCTCACATCACTCTGTATCCTCTCTCTGTTACTCTCTCTCTGTCTCACATCACTCTGTATCCTCTCTCTGTTTCTCTCTCTGTCTCACATCACTCTGTATCCTCTCTCTGTTACTCTCTCTGTCTCTGTCTCACCTCAATCTGTATCCTCTCTCTGTTACTCTCTCTCTCTGTCTCACATCACTCTGTATCCTCTCTCTGTTACTCTCTCTCTGTCTCACATCACTCTGTATCCTCTCTCTGTTACTCTCTCTCTCTGTCTCACAACACTCTGTATTTTCTCTCTGTTACTCTCTCTGTCTGTCTCACATCACTCTGTATCCTCTCTCTGTTACTCTGTGTCTCTCTCTCACATCACTCTGTATCCTCTCTCTGTTACTCTCTCTCTCTGTCTCACATCACTCTGTATCCTCTCTCTGTTACTCTGTGTCTCTGTCTCACATCACTCTGTATCCTCTCTCTGTTTCTCTCTCTGTCTCACATCACTCTGTATCCTCTCTCTGTTACTCTCTCTCTGTCTCACATCACTCTGTATCCTCTCTCTGTTTCTCTCTCTGTCTCACATCACTCTGTATCCTCTCTCTGTTACTCTCTCTGTCTCTGTCTCACCTCACTCTGTATCCTCTCTCTGTTACTCTCTCTCTCTGTCTCACATCACTCTGTATCCTCTCTCTGTTACTCTCTCTCTGTCTCACATCACTCTGTATCCTCTCTCTGTTACTCTCTCTGTCTGTCTCACATCACTCTGTATCCTCTCTCTGTTACTCTGTGTCTCTCTCTCACATCACTCTGTATCCTCTCTCTGTTACTCTCTCTCTCTGTCTCACATCACTCTGTATCTTCTCTCTGTTACTCTCTCTCTGTCTCACATCACTCTGTATCCTCTCTCTGTTTCTCTCTCTCTCTGTCTCACATCACTCTGTATCCTCTCTCTGTTACTCTGTGTCTCTGTCTCACATCACTCTGTATCCTCTCTCTGTTACTCTCTCTCTCTGTCCCACATCACTCTGCATCCTCTCTCTGTTACTCTCTCTCTCTCTGTCTCACATCACTCTGTATCCACTCTCTGTTTCTCTCTCTGTCTCACATCACTCTGTATCCTCTCTCTGTTACTCTCTCTCTGTCTCACATCACTCTGTCTCCTCTCTCTGTTACTCTGTGTCTCTGTCTCACATCACTCTGTATCCTCTCTCTGTTACTCTGTGTCTCTGTCTCACATCACTCTGTATCCTCTCTCTGTTTCTCTCTCTGTCTCACATCACTCTGTATCCTCTCTCTGTTACTCTGTGTCTCTGTCTCACATCACTCTGTATCCTCTCTCTGTTACTTTCTCTCACTGTCTCACATCACTCTGTATCCTCTCTCTGTTACTCTCTCTCTGTCTCACATCACTCTGTATCCTCTCTCTGTTACTCTCTCTCTCTGTCTCACATCACTCTGTATCCTCTCTCTGTTACTCTCTCTCTCTGTCTCACATCACTCTGTATCCTCTCTCTGTTACTCTGTCTCTCTCTCACATCACTCTGTATCCTCTCTCTGTTACTCTCTCTCTGTCTCACATCACTCTGTATCCTCTCTCTGTTACTCTCTCTCTCTGTCTCACATCTCTCTGTATCCTCTCTCTGTTACTCTGTGTCTCTGTCTCACATCACTGTGTATCCTCTCTCTGTTACTCTCTCTCTGTCTCACATCACTCTGTATCCTCTCTCTGTTACTCTCTCTCTCTGTCTCACATCACTCTGTATCCTCTCTCTGTTACTCTGTGTCTCTGTCTCACATCACTCTGTATCCTCTCTCTGTTACTCTCTCTCTCTCTGTTCCACATCACTCTGCATCCTCTCTCTGTTACTCTCTCTCTCTCTGTCTCACATCACTCTGTATCCACTCTCTGTTTCTCTCTCTGTCTCACATCACTCTGTATCCTCTCTCTGTTACTCTCTCTCTGTCTCACATCACTCTGTCTCCTCTCTCTGTTACTCTGTGTCTCTTTCTCACATCACTCTGTATCCTCTCTCTGTTACTCTGTGTCTCTGTCTCACATCACTCTGTATCCTCTCTCTGTTACTCTCTCTCTGTCTCACATCACTCTGTATCCTCTCTCTGTTACTCTCTCTGTCTCACATCACTCTGTATCCTCTCTCTGTTACTCTCTCTCTGTCTCACATCACTCTGTATCCTCTCTCTGTTACTCTCTCTCTCTGTCTCACATCACTCTGTATCCTCTCTCTGTTACTCTGTGTCTCTCGTCTCACATCACTCTGTATCCTCTCTCTGTTACTTCTCTCACTGTCTCACATCACTCTGTATCCTCTCTCTGTTACTCTCTCTCTGTCTCACATCACTCTGTATCCTCTCTCTGTTACTCTCTCTCTCTGTCTCACATCACTCTGTATCCTCTCTCTGTTACTCTCTCTCTCTGTCTCACATCACTCTGTATCTCTCTCTGTTACTCTCTCTCTGTCTCACATCACTCTGTATCCTCTCTCTGTTACTCTCTCTCTCTGTCTCACATCACTCTGTATCCTCTCTCTGTTACTCTGTGTCTCTGTCTCACATCACTCTGTATCCTCTCTTTGTTACTCTCTCTCTCTCTGTTCCACATCACTCTGCATCCTCTCTCTGTTACTCTCTCTCTCTCTGTCTCACATCACTCTATATCCACTCTCTGTTTCTCTCTCTGTCTCACATCACTCTGTATCCTCTCTCTGTTACTCTCTCTCTGTCTCACATCACTCTGTATCCTCTCTCTGTTTCTCTCTCTGTCTCACATCACTCTGTATCCTCTCTCTGTTACTCTCTCTCTGTCTCACATCACTCTGTATCCTCTCTCTGTTTCTCTCTCTGTCTCACATCACTCTGTATCCTCTCTCTGTTACTTTCTCTGTCTCTGTCTCACCTCAATCTGTATCCTCTCTCTGTTACTCTCTCTCTCTGTCTCACATCACTCTGTATCCTCTCTCTGTTACTCTCTCTCTGTCTCACATCACTCTGTATCCTCTCTCTGTTACTCTCTCTCTCTGTCTCACGACACTCTGTATTTTCTCTCTGTTACTCTCTCTGTCTGTCTCACATCACTCTGTATCCTCTCTCTGTTACTCTGTGTCTCTCTCTCACATCACTCTGTATCCTCTCTCTGTTACTCTCTCTCTCTGTCTCACATCACTCTGTATCCTCTCTCTGTTACTCTGTGTCTCTGTCTCACATCACTCTGTATCTTCTCTCTGTTACTCTCTCTCTGTCTCACATCACTCTGTATCCTCTCTCTGTTACTCTCTCTCTCTGTCTCACATCACTCTGTATCCTCTCTCTGTTACTCTCTCCCTGTCTCACATCTCTCTGTATCCTCTCTCTGTTACTCTGTGACTCTGTCTCACATCACTCTGTATCCTCTCTCTGTTGCTCTCTCTCTGTCTCACATCACTCTGTATCCTCTCTCTGTTACTCTCTCTCTCTGTCTCACATCACTCTGTATCCTCTCTCTGTTACTCTGTGTCTCTGTCTCACATCACTCTGTATCCTCTCTCTGTTACTCTCTCTCTGTCCCACATCACTCTGCATCCTCTCTCTGTTACTCTCTCTCTCTCTGTCTCACATCACTCTGTATCCACTCTCTGTTTCTCTGTCTCACATCACTCTGTATCCTCTCTCTGTTACTCTCTCTCTGTCTCACATCACTCAGTCTCCTCTCTCTGTTACTCTGTGTCTCTCTCTCACATCACTCTGTATCCTCTCTCTGTTACTCTGTGTCTCTCTCTCACATCACTCTGTATCCTCTCTCTGTTACTCTGTGTCTCTGTCTCACATCACTCTGTATCCTCTCTCTGTTACTCTCTCTCTCTGTCTCACCTCACTCTGTATCCTCTCTCTGTTACTCTCTCTCTCTCTCTGTCCCACATCACTCTGTATCCTCTCTCTGTTACTCTCTCTCTGTCTCACCTCACTCTGTATCCTCTCTCTGTTGCTCTGTTTCTCTGTCTCACATCACTCTGTATCCTCTCTCTGTTACTGTGTGTCTCTGTCTCACATCACTCTGTATCCTCTCTCTGTTACTCTCTCTCTGTCTCACATCACTCTGTATCCTCTCTCTGTTACTCTCTCTCTCTGTCTCACATCACTCTGTATCCTCTCTCTGTTACTCTCTCTCTCTGTCTCACATCACTCTGTATCCTCTCTCTGTTACTCTGTGTCTCTGTCTCACATCACTCTGTATCCTCTCTCTGTTACTCTCTCTCTCTCTGTCTCACATCACTCTGTATCCTCTCTCTGTTACTCTGTGTCTCTGTCTCACATCACTCTGTATCCTCTCTCTGTTACTCTCTCTCTCTCTGTGTCACATCACTCTGTATCCTCTCTCTGTTACTCTCTCTCTGTCTCACATCACTCTGCATCCTCTCTCTGTTACTCTCTCTCTCTCTGTCTCACATCACTCTGTATCCACTCTCTGTTTCTCTCTCTGTCTCACATCACTCTGTATCCTCTCTCTGTTACTCTCTCTCTGTCTCACATCACTCTGTCTCCTCTCTCTGTTACTCTGTGTCTCTGTCTCACATCACTCTGTATCCTCTCTCTGTTACTCTGTGTCTCTGTCTCACATCACTCTGTATCCTCTCTCTGTTTCTCTCTCTGTCTCACATCACTCTGTATCCTCTCTCTGTTACTCTCTCTCAGTCTCACATCACTCTGTATCCTCTCTCTGTTTCTCTCTCTGTCTCACATCACTCTGTATCCTCTCTGTGTTACTCTCTCTGTCTCTGTCTCACCTCAATCTGTATCCCCTCTCTGTTACTCTCTCTCTCTGTCTCACATCACTCTGTATCCTCTCTCTGTTACTCTCTCTCTGTCTCACATCACTCTGTATCCTCTCTCTGTTACTCTCTCTCTCTGTCTCACAACACTCTGTATTTTCTCTCTGTTACTCTCTCTGTCTGTCTCACATCACTCTGTATCCTCTCTCTGTTACTCTGTGTCTCTCTCTCACATCACTCTGTATCCTCTCTCTGTTACTCTCTCTCTCTGTCTCACATCACTCTGTATCCTCTCTCTGTTACTCTGTGTCTCTATCTCACATCACTCTGTATCTTCTCTCTGTTACTCTCTCTCTGTCTCACATCACTCTGTATCCTCTCTCTGTTACTCTCTCTCTCTGTCTCACATCACTCTGTATCCTCTCTCTGTTACTCTCTCCCTGTCTCACATCTCTCTGTATCCTCTCTCTGTTACTCTGTGACTCTGTCTCACATCACTGTGTATCCTCTCTCTGTTGCTCTCTCTCTGTCTCACATCACTCTGTATCCTCTCTCTGTTACTCTCTCTCTGTCTCACATCACTCTGTATCCTCTCTCTGTTACTCTCTCTGTCTCACATCACTCTGTATCCTCTCTCTGTTACTCTCTCTCTCTGTCTCACATCACTCTGTATCCTCTCTCTGTTACTCTCTCTCTCTGTCTCACATCACTCTGTATCCTCTCTCTGTTACTCTGTGTCTCTCTCTCACATCACTCTGTATCCTCTCTCTGTTACTTTCTCTCACTGTCTCACATCACTCTGTATCCTCTCTCTGTTACTCTCTCTCTGTCTCACATCACTCTGTATCCTCTCTCTGTTACTCTCTCTCTCTGTCTCACATCACTCTGTATCCTCTCTCTGTTACTCTCTCTCTCTGTCTCACATCACTCTGTATCTTCTCTCTGTTACTCTCTCTCTGTCTCACATCACTCTGTATCCTCTCTCTGTTACTCTCTCTCTCTGTCTCACATCACTCTGTATCCTCTCTCTGTTACTCTGTGTCTCTGTCTCACATCACTCTGTATCCTCTCTTTGTTACTCTCTCTCTCTCTGTTCCACATCACTCTGCATCCTCTCTCTGTTACTCTCTCTCTCTCTGTCTCACATCACTCTATATCCACTCTCTGTTTCTCTCTCTGTCTCACATCACTCTGTATCCTCTCTCTGTTACTCTCTCTCTGTCTCACATCACTCTGTATCCTCTCTCTGTTTCTCTCTCTGTCTCACATCACTCTGTATCCTCTCTCTGTTACTCTCTCTCTGTCTCACATCACTCTGTATCCTCTCTCTGTTTCTCTCTCTGTCTCACATCACTCTGTATCCTCTCTCTGTTACTTCTCTGTCTCTGTCTCACATCACTCTGTATCCTCTCTCTGTTACTCTCTCTCTCTGTCTCACATCACTCTGTATCCTCTCTCTGTTACTCTGTGTCTCTATCTCACATCACTCTGTATCTTCTCTCTGTTACTCTCTCTCTGTCTCACATCACTCTGTATCCTCTCTCTGTTACTCTCTCTCTCTGTCTCACATCACTCTGTATCCTCTCTCTGTTACTCTCTCCCTGTCTCACATCACTCTGTATCCTCTCTCTGTTACTCTCTCTCTGTGTCTCACATCACTCTGTATCCTCTCTCTGTTACTCTCTCTCTCTGTCTCACATCACTCTGTATCCTCTCTCTGTTACTCTGTGTCTCTCTCTCACATCACTCTGTATCCTCTCTCTGTTACTCTCTCTCTGTCTCACATCACTCTGTATCCTCTCTCTGTTACTCTGTGTCTCTGTCTCACATCACTGTGTATCCTCTCTCTGTTACTCTCTCTCTGTCTCACATCACTCTGTATCCTCTCTCTGTTACTCTCTCTCTCTGTCCCACATCACTCTGCATCCTCTCTCTGTTACTCTCTCTCTGTCTCACATCACTCTGTATCCTCTCTCTGTTTCTCTCTCTGTCTCACATCACTCTGTATCCTCTCTCTGTTACTCTCTCTCTCTGTCTCACATCACTCTGTATCCTCTCTCTGTTACTCTGTGTCTCTCTCTCACATCACTCTGTATCCTCTCTCTGTTACTCTCTCTCTGTCTCACATCACTCTGTATCCTCTCTCTGTTACTCTCTCTCTCTGTCTCACATCTCTCTGTATCCTCTCTCTGTTACTCTGTGTCTCTGTCTCACATCACTGTGTATCCTCTCTCTGTTACTCTCTCTCTGTCTCACATCACTCTGTATCCTCTCTCTGTTACTCTCTCTCTCTGTCTCACATCACTCTGTATCCTCTCTCTGTTACTCTGTGTCTCTGTCTCACATCACTCTGTATCCTCTCTCTGTTACTCTCTCTCTCTGTCCCACATCACTCTGCATCCTCTCTCTGTTACTCTCTCTCTGTCTCACATCACTCTGTATCCACTCTCTGCTTCTCTCTCTGTCTCACATCACTCTGTATCCTCTCTCTGTTACTCTGTGTCTCTGTCTCACATCACTCTGTATCCTCTCTCTGTTACTCTGTGTCTCTGTCTCACATCACTATGTATCTTCTCTCTGTTACTCTCTCTCTGTCTCACGCACTCTGTATCCTCTCTCTGTTACTCTCTCTCTCTGTCTCACATCACTCTGTGTCCTCTCTCTGTTACTCTGTGTCTCTGTCTCACATCACTCTGTATCCTCTCTCTGTTACTCTCTCTCTCTCTGTCCCACATCACTCTGTATCCTCTCTCTGTTACTCTCTCTCTGTCTCACCTCACTCTGTATCCTCTCTCTGTTGCTCTGTTCTCTGTCTCACATCACTCTGTATCCTCTCTCTGTTACTCTGTGTCTCTGTCTCACATCACTCTGTATCCTCTCTCTGTTACTCTCTCTCTGTCTCACATCACTCTGTATCCTCTCTCTGTTACTCTCTCTCTCTGTCTCACATCACTCTGTATCCTCTCTCTGTTACTCTCTCTCTCTGTCTCACATCACTCTGTATCCTCTCTCTGTTACTCTGTGTCTCTGTCTCACATCACTCTGTATCCTCTCTCTGTTACTCTCTCTCTCTCTGTCTCACATCACTCTGTATCCTCTCTCTGTTACTCTGTGTCTCTGTCTCACATCACTCTGTATCCTCTCTCTGTTACTCTCTCTCTCTCTCTGTCTCACATCACTCTGTATCCTCTCTCTGTTACTCTCTCTCTGTCTCACATCACTCTGTATCCTCTCTCTGTTACTCTGTCTCTATGTCTCACATCACTCTGTATCCTCTCTCTGTTACTCTCTCTCTCTGTCTCACTTCACTCTGTATCCTCTCTCTGTTACTCTGTGTCTCTGTCTCACATCACTCTGTATCTTCTCTCTGTTACTCTCTCTCTGTCTCACATCACTCTGTATCCTCTCTCTGTTACTCTCTCTCTGTCTCACATCACTCTGTATCCTCTCTCTGTTACTCTCTCTCTGTCTCACATCACTCTGTATCATCTCTCTGTTTCTCTCTCTGTCTCACATCACTCTGTATCCTCTCCCTGTTACTCTCTCTGTCTCTGTCTCACCTCAATCTGTATCCTCTCTCTGTTACTCTCTCTCTCTGTCTCACATCACTCTGTATCCTCTCTCTGTTACTCTGTGTCTCTGTCTCACATCACTCTGTATCCTCTCTCTGTTACTCTCTCTCTCTCTCTGTCTCACATCACTCTGTATCCTCTCTCTGTTACTCTCTCTCTGTCTCACATCACTCTGTATCCTCTCTCTGTTACTCTGTGTCTCTGTCTCACATCACTCTGTATCCTCTCTCTGTTTCTCTCTCTCTGTGTCTCACATCACTCTGTATCCTCTCTCTGTTACTCTCTCTCTCTGTCTCACATCACTCTGTATCCTCTCTCTGTTACTCTCTCTCTGTCTCACATCACTCTGTATCCTCTCTCTGTTACTCTCTCTCTCTGTCTCACATCTCTCTGTATCCTCTCTCTGTTACTCTGTGTCTCTGTCTCACATCACTGTGTATCCTCTCTCTGTTACTCTCTCTCTGTCTCACATCACTCTGTATCCTCTCTCTGTTACTCTCTCTCTCTGTCTCACATCACTCTGTATCCTCTCTCTGTTACTCTGTGTCTCTGTCTCACATCACTCTGTATCCTCTCTCTGTTACTCTCTCTCTCTCTGTCCCACATCACTCTGCATCCTCTCTCTGTTACTCTCTCTCTCTCTGTCTCACATCACTCTGTATCCACTCTCTGTTTCTCTCTCTGTCTCACATCACTCTGTATCCTCTCTCTGTTACTCTCTCTCTGTCTCATATCACTCTGTCTCCTCTCTCTGTTACTCTGTGTCTCTGTCTCACATCACTCTGTATCCTCTCTCTGTTACTCTGTGTTCTGTCTCAAATCACTCTGTATCCTCTCTCTGTTTCTCTCTCTGTCTCACATCACTCTGTATCCTCTCTCTGTTACTCTCTCTCTGTCTCACATCACTCTGTATCCTCTCTCTGTTTCTCTCTCTCTGTCTCACATCACTCTGTATCCTCTCTCTGTTACTCTCTCTGTCTCTGTCTCACCTCAATCTGTATCCTCTCTCTGTTACTCTCTCTCTCTGTCTCACATCACTCTGTATCCTCTCTCTGTTACTCTCTCTCTGTCTCACATCACTCTGTATCCTCCCTCTGTTACTCTCTCTCTCTGTCTCACAACACTCTGTATTTTCTCTCTGTTACTCTCTCTGTCTGTCTCACATCACTCTGTATCCTCTCTCTGTTACTCTGTGTCTCTGTCTCACATCACTCTGTATCCTCTCTCTGTTACTCTCTCTCTCTCTGTCTCACATCACTCTGTATCCTCTCTCTGTTACTCTGTGTCTCTGTCTCACATCACTCTGTATCCTCTCTCTGTTACTCTCTCTCTCTCTCTGTCTCACATCACTCTGTATCCTCTCTCTGTTACTCTCTCTGTCTCACATCACTCTGTATCCTCTCTCTGTTACTCTGTGTCTCTGTCTCACATCACTCTGTATCCTCTCTCTGTTTCTCTCTCTCTGTGTCTCACATCACTCTGTATCCTCTCTCTGTTACTCTCTCTCTCTGTCTCACATCACTCTGTATCCTCTCTCTGTTACTCTCTCTCTGTCTCACATCACTCTGTATCCTCTCTCTGTTACTCTCTCTCTCTGTCTCACATCTCTCTGTATCCTCTCTCTGTTACTCTGTGTCTCTGTCTCACATCACTGTGTATCCTCTCTCTGTTACTCTCTCTCTGTCTCACATCACTCTGTATCCTCTCTCTGTTACTCTCTCTCTCTGTCTCACATCACTCTGTATCCTCTCTCTGTTACTCTGTGTCTCTGTCTCACATCACTCTGCATCCTCTCTCTGTTACTCGCTCTCTCTCTCTGTCCCACATCACTCTGCATCCTCTCTCTGTTACTCTC
Source organism: Squalus acanthias (assembly GCA_030390025.1). NCBI lineage: Eukaryota > Metazoa > Chordata > Chondrichthyes > Squaliformes > Squalidae > Squalus > Squalus acanthias. The sequence continues at coordinate 15,393 of JASTWF010002103.1, read as the reverse complement.
TCTCTCTCTGTCTCACATCACTCTGTATCCACTCTCTGTTTCTCTCTCTGTCTCACATCACTCTGTATCCTCTCTCTGTTACTCTCTCTCTCTCTGTCTCACATCACTCTGTATCCTCTCTCTGTTACGCTGTGTCTCTGTCTCATATCACTCTGTCTCCTCTCTCTGTTACTCTGTGTCTCTGTCTCACATCACTCTGTATCCTCTCTCTGTTACTCTCTCTGTCTCACATCACTCTGTATCCTCTCTCTGTTACTCTCTCTCTGTCTCACATCACTCTGTATCCTCTCTCTGTTTCTCTCTCTCTGTCTCACATCACTCTGTATCCTCTCTCTGTTACTCTCTCTGTCTCTGTCTCACCTCAATCTGTATCCTCTCTCTGTTACTCTCTCTCTCTGTCTCACATCACTCTGTATCCTCTCTCTGTTACTCTCTCTCTGTCTCACATCACTCTGTATCCTCCCTCTGTTACTCTCTCTCTCTGTCTCACATCACTCTGTATCCTCTCTCTGTTTCTCTCTCTGTCTCACATCACTCTGTATCCTCTCTCTGTTACTCTCTCTCTGTCTCACATCACTCTGTATCCTCTCTCTGTTTCTCTCTCTCTGTCTCACATCACTCTGTATCCTCTCTCTGTTACTCTCTCTGTCTCTGTCTCACCTCAATCTGTATCCTCTCTCTGTTACTCTCTCTCTCTGTCTCACATCACTCTGTATCCTCTCTCTGTTACTCTCTCTCTGTCTCACATCACTCTGTATCCTCCTCTGTTACTCTCTCTCTCTGTCTCACAACACTCTGTATTTCTCTCTGTTACTCTCTCTGTCTGTCTCACATCACTCTGTATCCTCTCTCTGTTACTCTGTGTCTCTCTCTCACATCACTCTGTATCCTCTCTCTGTTACTCTCTCTCTCTGTCTCACATCACTCTGTATCCTCTCTCTGTTACTCTGTGTCTCTATCTCACATCACTCTGTATCTTCTCTCTGTTACTCTCTCTCTGTCTCACATCACTCTGTATCCTCTCTCTGTTACTCTCTCTCTCTGTCTCACATCACTCTGTATCCTCTCTCTGTTACTCTCTCCCTGTCTCACATCACTCTGTATCCTCTCTCTGTTACTCTCTCTCTCTGTCTCACATCACTCTGTATCCTCTCTCTGTTACTCTCTCTCTCTGTCTCACATCACTCTGTATCCTCTCTCTGTTACTCTGTGTCTCTCTCTCACATCACTCTGTATCCTCTCTCTGTTACTCTCTCTCTGTCTCACATCACTCTGTATCCTCTCTCTGTTACTCTCTCTCTCTGTCTCACATCTCTCTGTATCCTCTCTCTGTTACTCTGTGTCTCTGTCTCACATCACTGTGTATCCTCTCTCTGTTACTCTCTCTCTGTCTCACATCACTCTGTATCCTCTCTCTGTTACTCTCTCTCTGTCTCACATCACTCTGTATCCTCTCTCTGTTACTCTGTGTCTCTGTCTCACATCACTCTGTATCCTCTCTCTGTTACTCTCTCTCTCTGTCCCACATCACTCTGCATCCTCTCTCTGTTACTCTCTCTCTCTCTGTCTCACATCACTCTGTATCCACTCTCTGTTTCTCTCTCTGTCTCACATCACTCTGTATCCTCTCTCTGTTACTCTGTGTCTCTGTCTCACATCACTCTGTATCCTCTCTCTGTTACTCTGTGTCTCTGTCTCACATCACTCTGTATCCTCTCTCTGTTTCTCTCTCTGTCTCACATCACTCTGTATCCTCTCTCTGTTACTCTGTGTCTCTGTCTCACATCACTCTGTATCCTCTCTCTGTTACTCTCTCTCACTGTCTCACATCACTCTGTATCCTCTCTCTGTTACTCTCTCTCTGTCTCACATCACTCTGTATCCTCTCTCTGTTACTCTCTCTCTCTGTCTCACATCACTCTGTATCCTCTCTCTGTTACTCTCTCTCTCTGTCTCACATCACTCTGTATCCTCTCTCTGTTACTCTGTGTCTCTCTCTCACATCACTCTGTATCCTCTCTCTGTTACTCTGTGTCTCTGTCTCACATCACTCTGTATCTTCTCTCTGTTACTCTCTCTCTCTGTCTCACATCACTCTGTATCCTCTCTCTGTTACTCTGTGTCTCTGTCTCACATCACTCTGTATCCTCTCCCTGTTTCTCTGTCTCTCTGTCTCACATCACTCTGTATCCTCTCTCTGTTACTCTCTCTCTCTGTCTCACATCACTCTGTATCCTCTCTCTGTTACTCTCTCTCTGTCTCACATCACTCTGTATCCTCTCTCTGTTACTCTCTCTCTCTCTGTCTCACATCACTCTGTATCCTCTCTCTGTTACTCTGTGTCTCTGTCTCACATCACTCTGTATCCTCTCTCTGTTACTCTGTGTCTCTGTCTCACATCACTCTGTATCCTCTCTCTGTTACTCTCTCTCTCTGTCTCACATCACTGTGTATCCTCTCCCTGTTACTCTGTATCTCCCTCTCTCTCTGACTCTCTCTCTGTCTCTCTCTCTCTCTATCTCACTCTCTCTCTCTCTCATCTCTCTCTCTGTCTCTCCCTCTCTGACTGTCTGTCAGATCTCTCCACCTTTCTGTCTCTGTCTCTCTCTATCTCTTTCTGTCTCATTACCTCTCTCTCTGTCTTTCTCTCTGTCTTTCTCTTGTCTCTCCCTCTGTCTCTCTCTCTCTCTCTCTGTCTCTCTCTCTGTCTCTCTCGCGCTCTCCCTCTCCCTCTCGCTCTCTCTCTCCCCCTCGCTCTCTCTCTCTCTCTCTCTCTCTCTCTGTCTCTCTCTCTCTCTGTCTCCCTCGCTCTCGCTCTCTGTCTCTCTCTCTCTCTCTCTCTCCCTCTCTCTGTCTCTCTCCCTCTCTCTCCCTCTCTCTCATCCTCTCTCCC
>JASTWF010002103.1:0-10000 GCA_030390025.1 Squalus acanthias | reverse complement strand
TACAGTTCCACAGACACTGACTCTCACTGGGGTACAGTTCCACAGACACTGACTCTCACTGGGGTACAGTTCCACAGACACTGACTCTCACTGGGGTACAGTTCCACAGACACTGACTCTCACTGGGGTACAGTTCCACAGACACTGACTCTCACTGGGGTACAGTTCCACACACACTGACTCTCACTGGGGTACAGTTCCACAGACACTGACTCTCACTGGGGTACAGTTCCACAGACACTGACTCTCACTGGGGTACAGTTCCACAGACACTGACTCTCACTGGGGTACAGTTCCACAGACACTGACTCTCACTGGGGTACAGTTCCACAGACACTGACTCTCACTGGGGTACAGTTCCACAGACACTGACTCTCACTGGGGTACAGTTCCACAGACACTGACTCTCACTGGGGTACAGTTCCACACACACTGACTCTCACTGGGGTACAGTTCCACAGACACTGACTCTCACTGGGGTACAGTTCCACAGACACTGACTCTCACTGGGGTACAGTTCCACAGACACTGACTCTCACTGGGGTACAGTTCCACAGACACTGACTCTCACTGGGGTACAGTTCCACAGACACTGACTCTCACTGGGGTACAGTTCCACAGACACTGACTCTCACTGGGGTACAGTTCCACAGGCACTGACTCTCACGGGGGTACAGTTCCACAGACACTGACTCTCACTGGGGTACAGTTCCACAGGCACTGACTCTCACGGGGGTACAGTTCCACAGACACTGACTCTCACTGGTGTACAGTTCCACAGACACTGACTCTCACTGGGGTACAGTTCCACAGACACTGACTCTCACTGGGGTACAGTTCCACAGGCACTGACTCTCACGGGGGTACAGTTCCACAGACACTGACTCTCACTGGTGTACAGTTCCACAGACACTGACTCTCACTGGGGTACAGTTCCACAGACACTGACTCTCACTGGGGTACAGTTCCACAGACACTGACTCTCACTGGGGTACAGTTCCACAGATACTGACTCTCACTGGGGTACAGTTCCACAGACAGTGACTCTCACTGGGGTACAGTTCCACAGACAGTGACTCTCACTGGGGTACAGTTCCACAGACACTGACTCTCACTGGGGTACAGTTCCACAGACAGTGACTCTCACTGGGGTACAGTTCCACAGACACTGACTCTCACTGGGGTACAGTTCCACAGACAGTGACTCTCACTGGGGTACAGTTCCACAGACAGTGACTCTCACTGGGGTACAGTTCCACAGACACTGACTCTCACTGTGGTACAGTTCCACAGACACTGACTCTCACTGCGGTACAGTTCCACAGACACTGACTCTCACTGCGGTACAGTTCCACAGACACTGACTCTCACTGCGGTACAGTTCCACAGACACTGACTCTCACTGCGGTACAGTTCCACAGACACTGACTCTCACTGGGGTACAGTTCCACAGACACTGACTCTCACTGGGATACAATTCCACAGACACTGACTCTCACTGGGGTACAGTTCCACACACACTGACTCTCACTGGGGTACAGTTCCACACACACTGACTCTCACTGGGGTACAGTTCCACACACACTGACTCTCACTGGGCTACAGTTCCACAAACACTGACTCTCACTGGGGTACAGTTTCACAGACACTGACTCTCACTGGGGTACAGTTCCACAGACACTGACTCTCACTGCGGTACAGTTCCACAGACACTGACTCTCACTGGGGTACAGTTCCACAGACACTGACTCTCACTGGGGTACAGTTCCACAGACACTGACTCTCACTGGGGTACAGTTCCACAGACACTGACTCTCACTGGGGTACAGTTACACAGACACTGACTCTCACTGGTTCAGTTCCACAGACACTGACTCTCACTGGGATACAGTTCCACACACACTGACTCTCACTGGGGTACAGTTCCACAGACACTGACTCTCACTGGGATACAGTTCCACAGACACTGACTCTCACTGGGGTACAGTTCCACAGACACTGACTCTCACTGGGGTACAGTTCCACAGGCACTGACTCTCACTGGGGTACAGTTCCACAGACACTGACTCTCACTGGGTTACAGTTCCACAGGCACTGACTCTCACTGGGGTACAGTTCCACAGACACTGACTCTCACTGGGGTACAGTTCCACAGACACTGACTCTCACTGGGGTACAGTTCCACAGACACTGACACTCACTGGGGCACAGTTCCACGCACACTGACTCTCACTGGGGTACAGTTCCACAGACACTGACTCTCACTGGGGTACATTTCCACAGACACTGACTCTCACTGGGGTACAGTTCCACGCACACTGACTCTCACTGGGGTACAGTTCCACAGACACTGACTCTCACTGGGGTACAGTTCCACAGACACTGACTCTCACTGGGGTACAGTTCCACGCACACTGACTCTCACTGGGGTACAGTTCCACAGACACTGACTCTCACTGGGGTACAGTTCCACAGACACTGAATCTCACTGGGGTACAGTTCCACACACACTGACTCTCACTGGGGTACAGTTCCACAGACACTGACTCTCTCTGGGGTACAGTTCCAGAGACACTGACTCTCACTGGGGTACAGTTCCACAGACACTGACTCTCACTGGGGTACAGTTCCACAGACACTGACTCTCACTGGGGTACAGTTCCACAGACACTGACTCTCACTGGGGTACAGTTCCACAGACACTGACTCTCACTGGGGTACGGTTCCACACACACTGACTCTCACTGGGGACAGTTCCACAGATACTGATCTCACTGGGGTACAGTTCCACACACACTGACTCTCACTGGGGTACAGTTCCACAGACACTGACTCTCACTGGGGTACAGTTCCACAGGCACTGACTCTCACTGGGGTACGGTTCCACACACACTGACTCTCACTGGGGTACAGTTCCACAGACACTGATCTCACTGGGGTACAGTTCCACACACACTGACTCTCACTGGGGTACAGTTCCACAGACACTGACTCTCACTGGGATACAGTTCCACAGACACTGACTCTCACTGGGGTACAGTTCCACAGACACTGACTCTCACTGGGGTACAGTTCCACGCACACTGGCTCTCACTGGGTTCCAGTTCCACAGACACTGACTCTCACTGGGGTACAGTTCCACACACACTGACTCTCACTGGGGTACAGTTCCACACACACTGACTCACACTGGGGTACAGTTCCACACACACTGACTCTCACTGGGGTACAGTTCCACACACACTGACTCTCACTGGGGTACAGTTCCACACACACTGACTCTCACTGGGGTACAGTTCCACAGACACTGTCTCTCAGTGGGGTACACTTCCACAGACACTGACTCTCACTGGGGTACAGTTCCACAGACACTGACTCTCACTGGGATACAGTTCCACAGACACTGACTCTCACTGGGGTACAGTTCCACAGACACTGACTCTCACTGCGGTACAGTTCCACAGACACTGACTCTCACTGCGGTACAGTTCCACAGACACTGACTCTCACTGCGGTACAGTTCCACAGACACTGACTCTCACTGCGGTACAGTTCCACAGACACTGACTCTCACTGGGGTACAGTTCCACAGACACTGACTCTCACTGGGATACAATTCCACAGACACTGACTCTCACTGGGGTACAGTTCCACACACACTGACTCTCACTGGGGTACAGTTCCACACACACTGACTCTCACTGGGGTACAGTTCCACACACACTGACTCTCACTGGGCTACAGTTCCACAAACACTGACTCTCACTGGGGTACAGTTTCACAGACACTGACTCTCACTGGGGTACAGTTCCACAGACACTGACTCTCACTGCGGTACAGTTCCACAGACACTGACTCTCACTGGGGTACAGTTCCACAGACACTGACTCTCACTGGGGTACAGTTCCACAGACACTGACTCTCACTGGGGTACAGTTCCACAGACACTGACTCTCACTGGGGTACAGTTACACAGACACTGACTCTCACTGGTTCAGTTCCACAGACACTGACTCTCACTGGGATACAGTTCCACACACACTGACTCTCACTGGGGTACAGTTCCACAGACACTGACTCTCACTGGGATACAGTTCCACAGACACTGACTCTCACTGGGGTACAGTTCCACAAACACTGACTCTCACTGGGGTTCAGTTCCACAGGCACTGACTCTCACTGGGGTACAGTTCCACAGACACTGACTCTCACTGGGTTACAGTTCCACAGGCACTGACTCTCACTGGGGTACAGTTCCACAGACACTGACTCTCACTGGGGTACAGTTCCACAGACACTGACTCTCACTGGGGTACAGTTCCACAGACACTGACACTCACTGGGGCACAGTTCCACGCACACTGACTCTCACTGGGGTACAGTTCCACAGACACTGACTCTCACTGGGGTACATTTCCACAGACACTGACTCTCACTGGGGTACAGTTCCACGCACACTGACTCTCACTGGGGTACAGTTCCACAGACACTGACTCTCACTGGGGTACAGTTCCACAGACACTGACTCTCACTGGGGTACAGTTCCACGCACACTGACTCTCACTGGGGTACAGTTCCACAGACACTGACCCTCACTGGGGTACAGTTCCACAGACACTGAATCTCACTGGGGTACAGTTCCACACACACTGACTCTCACTGGGGTACAGTTCCACAGACACTGACTCTCTCTGGGGTACAGTTCCAGAGACACTGACTCTCACTGGGGTACAGTTCCACAGACACTGACTCTCACTGGGGTACAGTTCCACAGACACTGACTCTCACTGGGGTACAGTTCCACAGACACTGACTCTCACTGGGGTACAGTTCCACAGACACTGACTCTCACTGGGGTACGGTTCCACACACACTGACTCTCACTGGGGGACAGTTCCACAGATACTGATCTCACTGGGGTACAGTTCCACACACACTGACTCTCACTGGGGTACAGTTCCACAGACACTGACTCTCACTGGGGTACAGTTCCACAGGCACTGACTCTCACTGGGGTACGGTTCCACAGACACTGACTCTCACTGGGGTACAGTTCCACGCACACTGGCTCTCACTGGGTTCCAGTTCCACAGACACTGACTCTCACTGGGGTACAGTTCCACACACACTGACTCTCACTGGGGTACAGTTCCACACACACTGACTCACACTGGGGTACAGTTCCACACACACTGACTCTCACTGGGGCACAGTTCCACACACACTGACTCTCACTGGGGTACAGTTCCACAGACACTGTCTCTCAGTGGGGTACACTTCCACAGACACTGACTCTCACTGGGGTACAGTTCCACAGACACTGACTCTCACTGGGATACAGTTCCACAGACACTGACTCTCACTGGGGTACAGTTCCACGCACACTGACTCTCACTGGGGTACAGTTCCACAGACACTGACTCACACTGGGGTACAGTTCCACACACACTGACTCTCACTGGGGTACAGTTACACAGACACTGACTCTCACTGGGGTACAGTTGCACAGACACTGACTCTCACTGGGGTACAGTTCCACAGACACTGAATCTCACTGGGGTTCAGTTCCACAGACACTGTCTCTCACTGGGGTACAGTTCCACACACACTGACTCTCACTGGGGTACAGTTCCACACACACTGACTCTCACTGGGGTACAGTTCCACATAAACTGACTCTCACTGGGGTACAGTTCCACAGACACTGTCTCTCACTGGGGTACAGTTCCACACACACTGACACTCACTGGGGTACAGTTCCACACACACTGACTCTCACTGGGGTACAGTTCCACAGACACTGACTCTCACTGGGGTACAGTTCCACAGACATTGATTCTCACTGGGGCACAGTTCCACAAACACTGACTCTCACTGGGGTACAGTTCCACAGACAGTGACTCTCACTGGGGTACAGTTCCAGAGGCACTGAATCTCACTGGGGTACAGTTCCACAGAAACTGACTCTCACTGGGGAACGATTCCACACACACTGACTCACACTGGGGTACAGTTCCACACACACTGACTCTCACTGGGGTACAGTTCCACACACACTGACTCTCACTGGGGTACAGTTCCACAGACACTGTCTCTCAGTGGGGTACACTTCCACAGACACTGACTCTCACTGGGGTACAGTTCCACAGACACTGACTCTCACTGGGATACAGTTCCACAGACACTGACTCTCACTGGGGTACAGTTCCACGCACACTGACTCTCACTGGGGTACAGTTCCACAGACACTGACTCACACTGGGGTACAGTTCCACACACACTGACTCTCACTGGGGTACAGTTACACAGACACTGACTCTCACTGGGGTACAGTTGCACAGACACTGACTCTCACTGGGGTACAGTTCCACAGACACTGACTCTCACTGGGGTTCAGTTCCACAGACACTGTCTCTCACTGGGGTACAGTTCCACACACACTGACTCTCACTGGGGTACAGTTCCACACACACTGACTCTCACTGGGGTACAGTTCCACATAAACTGACTCTCACTGGGGTACAGTTCCACAGACACTGACTCTCACTGGGGTTCAGTTCCACAGACACTGTCTCTCACTGGGGTACAGTTCCACACACACTGACTCTCACTGGGGTACAGTTCCACACACACTGACTCTCACTGGGGTACAGTTCCACATAAACTGACTCTCACTGGGGTACAGTTCCACAGACACTGTCTCTCACTGGGGTACAGTTCCACACACACTGACACTCACTGGGGTACAGTTCCACACACACTGACTCTCACTGGGGTACAGTTCCACAGACACTGACTCTCACTGGGGTACAGTTCCACAGACATTGATTCTCACTGGGGCACAGTTCCACAAACACTGACTCTCACTGGGGTACAGTTCCACAGACAGTGACTCTCACTGGGGTACAGTTCCAGAGGCACTGAATCTCACTGGGGTACAGTTCCACAGAAACTGACTCTCACTGGGGAACGATTCCACACACACTGACTCACACTGGGGTACAGTTCCACACACACTGACTCTCACTGGGGTACAGTTCCACACACACTGACTCCCACTGGGGTACAGTTCCACAGACACTGTCTCTCAGTGGGGTACACTTCCACAGACACTGACTCTCACTGGGGTACAGTTCCACAGACACTGACTCTCACTGGGGTACAGTTCCACACACACTGACTCTCACTGGGGTACAGTTCCACACACACTGACTCTCACTGGGGTACAGTTCCACAGACACTGACTCACACTGGGGTACAGTTCCACACACACTGACTCTCACTGGGGTACAGTTACACAGACACTGACTCTCACTGGGGTACAGTTGCACAGACACTGACTCTCACTGGGGTACAGTTCCACAGACACTGACTCTCACTGGGGTTCAGTTCCACAGACACTGTCTCTCACTGGGGTACAGTTCCACACACACTGACTCTCACTGGGGTACAGTTCCACACACACTGACTCTCACTGGGGTACAGTTCCACATAAACTGACTCTCACTGGGGTACAGTTCCACAGACACTGTCTCTCACTGGGGTACAGTTCCACACACACTGACACTCACTGGGGTACAGTTCCACACACACTGACTCTCACTGGGGTACAGTTCCACAGACACTGACTCTCACTGGGGTACAGTTCCACAGACATTGATTCTCACTGGGGCACAGTTCCACAAACACTGACTCTCACTGGGGTACAGTTCCACAGACAGTGACTCTCACTGGGGTACAGTTCCAGAGGCACTGAATCTCACTGGGGTACAGTTCCACAGACACTGACTCTCACTGGGGAACGATTCCACAGACACTGACTCTCACTGGAATACAGTTCTACTGACACTGACTCTCACTGGGGTACAGTTCCACAGACACTGACTCTCACTGGGGTACAGTTCCACAGACACAGTCTCTCACTGGGGTACAGTTCCACGCACACTGACTCTCACTGGGGTACAGTTCCACAGACACTGACTCTCACTGGGGTACAGTTCCACAGACACTGACTCTCACTGGGGTACAGTTCCACGCACACTGACTCTCACTGGGGTACAGTTCCACACACACTGACTCTCACTGGGGTACAGTTCCACAGACACTGACTCTCACTGGGGTACAGTTCCACAGACACTGACACTCACTGGGGTACAGTTCCATACACACTGACTCTCACTGAGGTACAGTTCCACAGACACTGACTCTCACTGGGGTACAGTTCCACAGACACTGACTCTCACTGGGATACAGTTCCACAGGCACTGACTCTCACTGGGGTACAGTTCCACAGACACTGACTCTCACTGGGGTACAGTTCCACAGACACTGACTCTCACTGGGGTACAGTTCCACAGACACTGACTCTCACTGGGGTACAGTTCCACACACACTGACTCTCACTGGGGTACAGTTCCACAGACACTGACTCTCACTGGGGTACAGTTCCACAGACACTGACACTCACTGGGGTACAGTTCCACACACACTGACTCTCACTGGGGTACAGTTCCACAGACACTGTCACTCACTGGGGTACACTTCCACACACACTGACTCTCACTGGGGTACAGTTCCACAGACACTGACTCTCACTGGGGTAGAGTTCCACAGACACTGACTCTCACTGGGGGACAGTGCCCCAGACACTGACACTCACTGGGGTACAGTTCCACAGACATTGACTCTCACTGGGGTACAGTTCCACAGACACTGACTCTCACTGGGGTACAGTGCCCCAGACACTGACACTCACTGGGGTACAGTTCCACAGACACTGACTCTCACTGGGGTACAGTTCCACAGACACTGACTCTCACTGGGGTACACTTCCACACACACTGACTCTCACTGGGGTACAGTTCCACAGACACTGACTGTCACTGGGGTACAGTTCCACAGACACTGAATCTCACTGGGGTACAGTTCCACACACACTGACTCTCACTGGGGTACAGTTCCACAGACACTGACTCTCTCTGGGGTACAGTTCCACAGACACTGACTCTCACTGGTGTACAGTTCCACAGACACTGGCTCTCACTGGGGTACAGTTCGACACACACTAACTGTCACTGGGACAGTTCCACAGACACTGACTCTCACTGGGGTACAGTTCGACAAACACTGTCTCTCACTGGGACAGTTCCACAGACACTGACTCTCACTGGGGTATGTGTTCCACAGATACTGACTCTCACTGGAGTACGGTTCCACAGACACTGACTCTCACTGGGGAACAATTCCACAGACACCGACTCTCACTGGGGTACAGTTCCACAGACACTGACTCTCACTGGGGTACAGTTCCACAGACACTGACTCTCACTGGGGTACGGGTTCCACAGACACTGACTCTCACTGGGGTACATTTCCACAGACACTGTCTCTCACTGGGGTACAGTTCCACAGATACTGACTCTCACTGGGGTACAGTTTCACAGACACTGATTCTCACTGGGGTAGGGTTCCACACGCACTGATTCTCACTGGGATACAGTTCCACAGACACTGACTCTCACTGGGGTACAATTCCACAGACACTGACTCCCACTGGGGTACAGTTACACAGACACTGACTCTCCCTGGGGTACGGTTCCACACGCACTGATTCTCACTGGGATACAGTTCCACAGACACTGACTCTCACTGGGGTACAGTTCCACAGACACTGACTCTCCCTGGGGTACGGGTTCCACAGACACTGACTCTCCCTGGGGTACAGTTCCACAGACAAAGACTCTCACTGGTGTACAGTTTCACAGACACTGACTCTCGCTGGGGTACAGTTCCACAGACACTGACTCTCACTGGGATACAGTTCCATAGACACTGACTCTCACTGGGGCACAGTTCCACAGACACTGACTCTCACTGGGGTACAGTTCCCCAGACACTGAATCTCACTGCGGTACAGTTCTACAGGCACTGACTCTCGCTGGGGTACAGTTCCACAGAAACTGACTCTCACTGGGGTACAGTTCCACAGACACTGACTCTC
>JASTWF010002102.1:0-38635 GCA_030390025.1 Squalus acanthias | reverse complement strand
CCATGTATCCTTACTGACCATTGTATTATCGGTCCCCATGTATCCTTAGTGACCATTGTATTATCAGCCCCCATGTATCCTTCGTGACCAGTTTATTATCAGTCCCCATTTAGCCTTACTGACCATTGTATTATCAGTCGCTGTGTATCCTTAGTGACCATTGTATTATCGGTTCCCATGTATCCTTAGTGACCAATTTATTATCAGTCCCCATGTATCCTTACTGATCATTGTATTATCAGTCCCAATGTATCCTTACTGACCATTGTATTATAATCCCCATGTACCCATTATGACTATTGTGTTATCAGTCCCCATATATCCTTACTGATGATTGTGTTAACTCTCCCATGTATCCTTACTACAATTGTATTATCAGTCCTCATGTATCCTTACTTACCATTGTATTATCGGTCCCCATGTATCCTTAGTGACCATTGTATTATCAGCCCCCATGTATCCTTAGTGAAAGTTTATTATCAGTCCCCATTTAGCCTTACTGACCATTGTATTATCAGTCGCTGTGTATCCTTAGTGACCATTGTGTTATCAGTCCCCATGTGTCCTTACTGATGATTGTGTTAACTTTCCCATGTATCCTTACTACAATTGTATTATTAGACCCATGTATCCTTTCTTCAATTTTTTTTACCAGTCCCCATCTATCCTTACTGATCATTCCCTGATCTGCCTCTTTTCATCCTGTTTGTATTTTGCCCTTTTGTGAAGTTTACCCTGTGAAGTTAATTGAAAGACCGAAATTACAGGTGACTTTATATCACAGGAATAATCGGAACTCCGCACACTTCTCATTCATTATTTGAGATTGCGGGATTCACTATTTCTGTTCTTAACAACAGTGTTTAGAATAATGTTTTTGTTTTTGTTGGAATTCACTTTGTATGAATGCCACGTTGCTTTTGGTATATTGTGCAATAGATGGTGATGGACTGAAACAACATGTTTGTTCAGTGACTGTAATTAATGTCAGTCAGTGTGTAGTTTAATTGTCTCACTGGAGAGTTCCCTCAGGTTATAAATAGGGACAGTTTTCAGTGTGTCCATCAGTGTTTGACTGAGTGTGGTCTCCTATACAAACAGCGACCATTGGATCTCACAGACAATGAGATACATGTTCTGGGAGATTCCACCTGAGCTTCGGATACTGTGGTTTTTTTTCGATGTACAAATGATTTATTATCCGCTCCTCGCTGCTGTTGGTGCTCCTGGTGAGTCATTATCTCAGCAATTAATTCGGTGAACCATATTTCACTGTATTTACTGTCCTTGTCCTTCGGACCCGGTTATTAATTGTATTCAGTTTAATCCTCTTGGTCTGTGTCTGGTAATGCACCGTCTTTCTGTCATGTGATATTTGATCAGTTGCCGATTCACTGCTCCTCGTTCAATGAACAGTTTGTACTTTTCAGGACTCGCTTCCACTGATTGTCTTTTACAGGATTTGACTGTTTTTTGAATTTTTTTTACACAAGACAAAGTGCCACATAATAGGCTCGCCAGCAAAGTTGAAGCCCATGGAATGAAAGGGACAGTGGCAGCATGGATACGGAATTGGCTAAGTGACAGGAAACAGAGAGATGTGGTGAACGGTTGTTTTTCGGACTGGGGGAAGGTTTACAGTGGTGTTCTCCAGGGGTCGGTACTTGGACCACTGCTTTTCTTGATATGTATTGATGACTTGCACATGGGTGTACAGGGCACAATTTCAATGTTTGCAGATGAAACAAGACTTGGAAGTATAGTGAACAGTGTGGAGGATAGTGTTAGACTTCAGGAAGACACGTGGCTGATGAAATTTAACGCAGAACAATGTGAAATTATACATTTTGTTGGAAAGAATGAGAAGAGGACATTTAAACTAAATGGCACAATCCTAAAGGGGGTGCAGGAACAGAGAGACCTGGGGTATATGTGTGCACAAATCGTTGAAGGTGGCAGGGCAGGTTGAGAAATCAGTTAAAAAGGCTTCCAGGATCCTGGGAATCATAAATAGAGGTACAGAGTACAAAAGTGTGGAAATTATGACGAACCTGTCTAAAACACTGGTTCGGCCTCAACTGGAACACTGTGTCCAATTCTGGGCACCACACTTTAGGAAGGATGTGAACGCCTTAGCGAACGTGCATAAAAGATTTACAAGAATTATTCCAGGAATGAGGGACTTCAGTTCCGTAGATAGACTGGAGAAGCTGGGGTTGTTCTCCTTGGAGCAGAGAAGATTGAGAGCAGATTTGATAGCGGTGTTCAAAGTCATGAGGGGTCTAGACAGAATAGATAGAGAGAAACTGTTAACATTGGCAGAAGGGTCGGGAACCAGAGAACACAGATTTAAGGTGATTGGCAAAAGAACCAAAGGTGACATAAGAAAAAACATTTTTTCGCAGCGAGTGGTTAAGATGTGGAATGCACTGCCTGAAAGGGTGGTGGAGGCAGATTCAATCGTGACTTTCAAAAGGTAGTCAGATAAGTATCTGAAGGGAAACATTGCAGGGCTCCGGGGAAAGGGCAGGGGAGTGGAACAAGCTGAGAGCCGGCACGGGCTCGACGGGGCGAATGGCCTTCTTCCGTGTTGTCACCATTCTATGATTCTATGATTCTAAGAAATGTCAGTGATCGATTGTTTTTATTGAAGAGCTTGCAGTCTGCTCTCTGCACTGAACCCTGGTATCGGATCAGAAATATGTGTTCAGGGGTAACAGGAGTTTTAAGGTCCGCTGGATATGGTTAATGACACAGATCTGTGGAAACCAGCGCTGACAGATAGATCACAAATACACTGAAATATGGGACAACACCCACTAATGATTCAGCTCCAGGCAGCTGTCTTACTTTCCACCGTCTCCCGCTCTGCCTCACGGTCACTGACTCCAGATGGTCAGGACATGATTTAAACTGTAATATGTGTTCCAGTAAAATGTCTATTCAGTTATATTCGAACTGATTTATTTCCATTGTTCAGCCACAGTTCAGGAGATCTCGGTGAGGTCCGCACGGACTGTCCAACATCTCCTGTTGGTGGAAATTATTACCGCCGATTGAATAGTGAAATGTTTAGATATTTCCAGTCTCAGAATCCCTCCAACATTGGTGATCTGTTCAGTTCTCACAGCAGGAGAAAGGCAGCAGGTTTGCACGGCTCCAGCTGTGTTCAGACACTTTCTGAAACCCAACCGTGACATATTACAATGTGGGTCATTTTATCAGTCAATTTAAAGCGATAGTCTGTTCTTTAAAGATTATTTGTAATGTACTCGGAAAGTTCTCCTCTAAGACATTTATAATGTGTGTATTAAATACATTGGACGTGAAGGTTCTGATATCTACAAATAATTCAAGAATTGATTCCATTTTCAGCACACAATTGAAGTCATTGTCTTCGGCCCTCGCCACGAACTCCGCACCCACAACACAGACACCAATTCTCCTCCCTGGACATAGACTCCATTTCCCTCCCTGGACACAGCCTCCATTCCCCTCCCTGCACACAAACTCCGTTCCCCTACCTGGGCACAGACTACATTGCCCACCCTGGACACAGACTGCATTCCCCTCCCTGGACACAGACATCATTCCCCTCCTGGACACAGGCTCCATTCCCCTTCCAGGACACAGTCTCCATTCCCCTCCCTGGACACAGACTCTACCTGGGCACAGACTACATTGCCCACCCTGGACACAGACTGCATTCCCCTCCCTGGACACAGACATCATTCCCCTCCTGGACACAGGCTCCATTCCCCTCCCTGGACACAGATTCCATTCCCCTTCCTGGACACAGACTCCATTCCCCTTCCTGGACATAGTCTCCATTCACCTCCCTGGACACAGACTCCATTCCCCTTCCTGGACACAGACTCCATTCCCCTCCCTGTACACAGACTCCATTCCCCTCCCTGGACACAGACTCCATTCCACTTCCTGGACAAAGACTCCATTCCCCTTCCTGGACACAGGCTCCATTCCCCTCCCTGGATACAGACTCCATCCCCTCCCTGGATACAGACTCCATTCCCCTCCCTGGATACAGACTCCATTCCCCTCCCTGGACACAGACTCCATTGCCCTCCCTAGACACAGGCTCCATTCCCCTCCCTGGACACAGACTCCATTCCCCTCCCTGGACACAGGCTCCATTCCCCTCCTGGACACAGGCTCCATTCCCCTCCCTGGACACAGATTCCATTCCCCTGCCTGGACACAGACTCCATTCCCCTCCTGGACACAGACTCCATTCTCCTCCCTGGACACAGGCTCCATTCCCCTCCCTGCGCACAGACTCCATTCCCCTCCCTGGACACAGACTCCATTCACCTCCCTGGACACAGACTCCAATCCCCTTCCTGGACACAGACTCCATTCCCCTCCCTGGCCACAGGCTCCATTCCCCTCCCTGCACACAGACTCCATTCCCCTCCCTGGATATAGACTCCATTCCCCTCCCTGGATACCGACTCCATTCCCCTCCCTGGACACACTCCATTCCCTCCCTGGACACAGACTCCATTGCCCTCCCCGGACACAGACTCCATTCCCCTCCCTGGACACAGACTCCATTCACCTCCCTGGACACAGACTCCATTCCCCTCCCTGGCCACAGGCTCCATTCCCCTCCCTGCACACAGACTCCATTCCCCTCCCTGGATACAGACTCCATTCCCCTCCCTGGATACAGACTCCATTCCCCTCCCTGGACACACTCCATTCCCCTCCCTTGACACAGACTCCATTGCCCTCCCTGTACACAGATTCCATTCGCCTCCCTGGACACAGACTCCATTCCTTCCCTGGACATAGACTCCATTCTCCTCCTGTACACAGACGCCATTCTCCTCCCTGGACACAGGCTCCATTCCCGTCCCTGGGCACAGACTCCATTCCCCTCCCTGGACACAGACTCCATTCCCCTCCCTGCACACAGACTCCATTCCTTCCCTGGACACAGACTCCATTCCCCTCCCCGGACACAGACTCCATTCCTCACCCTGGACACAGACTCCATTCCCCTCCCTGGACACAGACTCCATTCCTCTCCCTGGACACAGTCTCCATTCCCCTCCCTGGACACAGACTCAGGCAATTAACAATTGTGGTTCACAATTCCACCCCTATTGAATTATTTTGTTGAGATTTTTTCTTTTGTCATTGTTGTCCCTGTCAATGTTCCATTTATTGTCCATCCCGAGGTGACCTGAAAAGCTGGAGCTGGGTCTTCTGACTGAGCACTGATGAAGGGAAGAGGATACATGTCCAAGTAAGGGTGGCGTGTTAGAATATAAGAACATGAGAAAAAGGATCAGGAGTTGGCCATAGGGCCCCTCGAGCCTGCTCCCTCGTTAAATAAGATCGTGACTGATCTTCGACCTCAACCTCACTTTCTCGCCCGATCCCGATATCTCCAAAGCCCCGTACATTTGTATCGACACTTCCTTACTCTTGTACTCCAACCCCTTTCAACATGCCAATTGCCTTCCTAATTGCTTGCTCTACCTGCACCCTAACTTTCTGAGTTTCCTGTACGAGGGCACCTAAATCTCCCTGAACACCAACATTTAAATGTTTCCCACCATTTAAAATAAAATAATTTTCTATTCTTCCCACCAATGTGAATAACCTCACATTTTCCGATATGATACTCCATCTGCCACCTTCTTGCCCACTCACTTTTCCTGTCCAAAACCCTTTGCAGGCTCTCTGTGTCCTCCTCACAGCTTACTGTCCCAACTAGCTTTGTACCATCAGCAAACTTGAACACATTACACTCATCTCTGACCTAAGTCGTTGATATAGAATGTTGGAACTGATGGTTCTCAAGACATTACTGCTCTTCCCCTACTCGCTCTGAAGGTCACAGGCGAGGGAGGTGCTGTCAAAGTAACTTGGTGAGTGAGGCAGTGCATTCCGTAGACCGAACTTAACGAAAGAATAACTGCATTTATTATAGCGACCTTCACGTCCTCAGGAAGATCCAAAGCGTTTTACAGCCAATGAAGTACTTTGAGGTGTCGTCACTCTCACTGCGGCCGCAGTGCTGGAGGGGGTGGATAATGAGTCCAGTATAACACGAACATCGATCACACAAACTGCTCTGTCCTGGATGGAGTTGAGCTTCCTGTGTGTTGATGTAGATGCACCAACCACGTGAGTGGTGATTATTACATCACATTTCTGACCTGAGGCTTCTGGGTGAATGAGAGTCTTTGAGGGATCAGGCGGTGAGTCACTCGTCACAGACTGTCCAGCCTCTGCCCCGCCCCTGCCCAGTCTCAGCCCCTGCCCAGTCTCTGTCCAGCCTCTGTCCAGCCTCTGCCCAGTCACTGTCCAGCCTCTGCCAAGCCTCTGACCAGTCTCTGCCCAGCCTCTGCCCAGCCTCTGCCCCGCCCCTGCACAGCCCCTGCCCAGTCACTGCCCAGTCTCTGCCCAGCCTCTGCACAGCCTCTGCCCAGTCTCTGCCCAGCCTCTGCCCAGCCTCTGCCCAGCCTCTGACCAGTCTCTGCCCAGCCTCTGCCCAGTCTCTGCCCAGCCTCTGCCCCGCCTCTGCCCAGCCTCTGCCCAGCCTCTGTCCAGTCTCTGCCCCGCCCCTGCCCAGTCTCTGCCCAGCCTCTGCCCAGCCTCTGCCCCGCCTTTGCCCAGTCTCTGCCCAGCTTCTGCCCAGCCTCTGCCCAGTCTCTGCCCAGCCTCTGCCCAGCCTCTGCCCAGCCTCTGCCCAGTCTCTGCCCAGCCTCTGCCCAGCCTCTGCCCCGCCCCTGCCCAGTCTCTGCCCAGCCTCTGCCCAGCCTCTGCCCAGCCTCTGCCCAGCCTCTGTCCAGTCTCTGCCCGGCCTGTGCCCAGCCTCTGCCCAGCCTCTGCCCCGCCCCTGCCCAGCCTCTGCCCAGCCTCTGCCCAGCCTCTGCCCAGCCTTTGCCCAATCTCTGCCCAGCCTCTGCCCAGCCCCTGCCCAGTCCCTGCCCAGCCTCTGTCCAGCCTCTGCCCAGCCTCTGCCCAGCCTCTGCCCAGCCTCTGCCCAGCCTCTATCCAGCCTCTGTCCAGCCTCTGCCCAGCCCTGCCCATCCCTTGCCCAGCCTCTTCCCAGCCTCTGCCCAGCCCCTGCCCAGCCTCTGCCCAGCCGTTGTCCAGCCTCTGGGCTGCCTCTGCCCTGCTCTTGCAGTCACATTGTTGAAATGGCTGGTCCAGTTCAGCTTCCGGTCAATAGTGATCCCCAAGTGTTTGTATTTGTGGACTCGGTGAAATTCATGCGGAGGTGGATGATCTTTGTGTTGATCAATATACCTGGTACTTATGACGCTGGCTTGTTACCTGCCACGTATCATTCCAAGCCTGGATCTTGTCCAGATCCTGCTTTCAGAGGAGTTGTAAATGGTGCTGAATAACGGCAGAATCTTCAGTGAGTGGACCCACTCCTGACCTTATGACGGCGGAAGGTCATTGATGAGGCAGCTGGAGGTCGCTACTCTGCGGACACTTCACTGAGGTACGACAAGAACGACCACTTTCCTTGCAGCAGGTTTGACCTCAGTCAATGGAAAATTTCCCCCTTGGACCCCCATTGAAAATATGTCTGTATCGAGGCTGTGATGAGGTTTGCATCCGGGTGCGTCTGGCAGAACCCAAACTGAGTATCAGTGAGCCGGGTATTGGTGAGTAGATGCGACTTTACGGCACTACTTTTAACTCCTCAATCACTTTACTGATAATCAATAGAGAACTGATAGGGTGGTAATTGGTCGGGTTAGATTTATCTCGTTGTTGTGGATAGGATATACCTCGCCTCTTTTCAGCTTGTCTGGTAGATGTCAGTCATAGTCATTGAGTCATAACGGCACAGGTGGAGGCCATTCGGCCCATCGAGTCCGTGACGACTCTCTGTAGACCAATCCAGTCAGTCCCATTCCTCTGCTCGATCCCCGTAGCCCTGCAAGTTTATTTCCCTCAAGTGCCGATCCAGTCTACCCTTGAAAACATTGAGTGTCTCCGCTTCAACCACTTCCGTCGTCAGCGAGTTCCAGGTCCTCATCACTCGCTGCGTAAAAACGTTTTTCCTCACATCCCCCCTGTATTTCTTGCCCAAAACCTTAAATCTGTCTCCCCTAGTCCTTGTGCCATCAACTATTTGGAACAGCCTTTCCCCGTCTAGCCTATCCAAACCCGTCATAATTTTGTCCACCTCTATCAAATCACCCTTAACCTCCTTTGCTCTATTGGAAACAAATCCAGCTTCTCCAACCTGTCCTTGTAACTAAGTGTCATAACTCGAACGGCCTGGAGAGGGAGCTGCGAGCTCTGGTGTGAAGGGCTTCAGCACTACATCCGGGATCTTGTCAGGATCAACGACCTTCGCTGTGTCCAGTTCATTCAGCTGCTTCTTAACATCACGTGGACTGAAACGCATTAGCTGGATTCTGTTCTCTGTGATGGCGGAGATCTCAGGTGGACTGACTCGGCCCATCCATTCAGCACCTTGGACTGAAAATTTTGGCAGTCACATCGAACTTCATGCCTCCTGTCCCCCGTTTTTCAGGATGGGGATGTTTATGAAGCCTCCTCCTTCTGTTAGTTACCGAACTGTCCACCACCAATCTCGGCTCGATATGATTGATCTGCAGAGTTTTGCTCTGATTCCCCTGGTTGTGGGAGCACATAGCTCTGTGCTAAACAGCTGCTTTTGATCTTTAACATGCAGATAGCCCTGTGCATATCTGAATCTGAGCTATGCCTGGTTCTGCTACCGGCACGTCCCTCCACACTGAACTACGATTGGTCTAATGGTCCAATTCTGATGAAAATTCATCGACCTAAAACTTAAACTTCATCTTTCTCTCTCCACAGATGCTGCCTGGCCTGCTGAGGGGTTCCAGTATTTTCTGTTATTATTTTTGATTTCATGGCATGATGGTGATAATGGAGTGAGGGATGTGTCAGGCCATTAGGTTACAGATTATGGTGGTTTACTAATCTGGGCTTGTGATCCACAGCGCCCATTGGAGACCCAGTTTTAGGGTCACTGATCCGTCCCTCTGATCCCGGTGGAGTCCAATCCTGGGGGTTACTGATCCGTCCTTCTGATCCCGGTGGAGTCCAATTCTGGGGGTCACTGATCCATCCCTCTGACCCCGGTGGAGTCCAATCTGGGGGTTACTGATCCGTCCCTCTGATCCCGGTGGTGTCCAATTCTGGGGGTCACTGATCCATCCTCTGACCCCGGTGGAGTCCAATCCTGGGGGTTACTGATCCGTCCCTCTGATCCCGGTGGTGTCCAATTCTGGGGGTCACTGATCCGTCCCTATGACCCCGGTGGAGTCCAATTCTGGGGGTCACTGATCCGTCCCTCTGATCCCGGCGGAGTCCAATTCTGGGGGTCACTGATCCATCCCTCTGACCCCGTGGAGTCCAATCCTGGGGGTTACTGATCCGTCCCTCTGATCCCGGTGGAGTCCAATTCTGTGGGTCACTGATCCGTCCCTATGACCCCGGTGGAGTCCAATTCTGGGGGTCACTGATCCGTCCCTCTGATCCCGGTGGAGTCCCATTTTGTGGTCACTGATCCGTCCCACTGACCCCGGTGGAAACCCATTTTGGGGTCACTGATCTGTTCCACTGACCCTGGTGGAGTCCCATTTTGGGGTCACTGATCTGTTCCACTGACCCCGGTGGAAACCCATTTTGGGGTCACTGATCTGTTCCACTGACCCCTGTGTAGGCTCATTGTGGGGTCACTGATCTGCCCCTCTGACCCTGGATGTTCCGCTGCACTACCTGATGGAGGAGGTCCACACGGTGGAGATGAGATGTTGTTTTCACAAGGACTGTGCGGCCATTATTTCTAATAATTCTATAGTGCACACTCGTTTCTGCGACTTGTGGTTTGGTGAAGATAACATCAAGTAGATTACTGCCTTGTGATGCTTCGTTCACCATGTGACACAGCCGTAGTCTGGCAGCTGTTTCCTTCAGGACTCCCCCAGCTCGGTCACGGGTGGTACCCCCGGGTCACTCTTGGTGTTGGACATGGAAATCCGCAACCAGAGTGCATTCTGGGAATTTGTTACCCTGAGAGATTCTTCCAAGTGAAGTTCCACAGTTGAGGGGACGGTAGGTAGTGATCAGCAGCAGGTTTCCTTGACCTTGTTTGACCTGAAGCCTTGAGATGTCATGAGCTCCAGAGGCCGTGCTGAGGATTCCCAGGGGATTCCCACCCGGCAGTATAGAAACATAGAAACATTGAAACTAGGAGCAGGAGTAGGCCATTCGGCCCGTCGAGCCTGCTCCACGATTCAATACGATCATGGCTGATCATTCAAATCCAGTACCCTGTCCCTGCTTTCCCACACAGAATCCCCATCGAGCCTACACCGACACATATCCCACCCTATCCCCGTAACGCCACGTATTTAATTCCCCCTAACATATCCCATCCTATCTGCGTAACCCCACATATTTAATCCCCCCCTAACACTAAGGGTCAATTTATCATAGCCAAATCAACCTACCCGCACATTTTTGGACTGTGGGAGGAAACCGGAGCACCCGGAGGAAACCCACGCAGACACGGGGAGAATGTGCAAACTCCACACAGACAGTCACCCGAGGCCGGATTCGAACCCGGGTCCCTGGCGCTGTGAGGCACCAGTGCTAACCACTATGCCACCGTGTTGCCCCCTCACAGTATATAACTGTGCCCCATCACAACACCAAGTGCCGCCCCGCCTCCTCACCGGCAACCGCGGAGCATTGGCTCCTGGTGCCCCAAATCCTCAAATTAAATCTCCTCATTCTTCTGCTTAAATGCCTTCATGGATCTTGCCGATCCTTCTCTCTGTAACTTCATCAAGACCTACAGCACACGCGCCCCCCCGTGAACTCTCCATTCCTGTAACTCCATTAAACCTCATCTCCTCTCGAACGGTCTGCCCGTGTCTCCAGCATCTTGTCCACGCTCCTTTCCCATCGCTCCACTAGCGGCGGCCATGAATTCAGCCGCCGAGATCTCACCTTATGGAATTTATTCCCTAAATCCTTCTTCCTCTCCACCTGCCTCCCCTCATGGAAGGATCTCATTAAAACCCAGATGTTTGCTCTCTCCTCCTAATCTCTCCATCTTTGGCTTCGCGTCCCATTCCCGTTTCTGTGTTTTCCCCCAAATTAAAGCCGATCTATAATGTAAATTTCTGTGTAATTACTGACGGAATCAATATTTGTTATCAATTCTTTGCAGTATCAGTTTATTTAAAATATTGCCACTTCTCTACAGTTGAATATTTTATTGCTGTCGTGGTTTAAGGTTCCACCAGTGTCCTATGACTCACTGAGTAGGAGTTACATCCGAGTCTCATTCAACACCCACACGTCCCATCCACTGGTTCATTCAGTCCTGACCCAACACCCACACGGCCCATCCACTGGTTCATTCACAGAATCCCCACAGTGCAGGTAGAGGCCATTTCGGCACATCGAGCCTGCACCGACACATATCCCACCCTATCTCCGTAACCCCACGTATTTAAACCCCTAACACTAAGGGTCAATTTATCATAGCCAAATCAACCTAACACGCACATCTTTGGACTGTGGGAGGAAATGGGAGCACCCGGAGGAAACCCACGGAGACACGGGGAGAATGTGCAAACTCCACACAGACAGTCACCCGTGGCCGGATTCGAACCCGGGTCCCTAGCGCTGTGAGGCAACAGTGCTAACCACTATGCCACCTTGTTGTCCTGAAATAGCACCCACATGGCCCATCCACTGATTCATTCAGTCCTGGCCCAACACCCACACGTCCCATCCACTAATTCATTCAGTCCTGACCCAACACCCACACGTCCCATTCACTGGTTCATTCAGTCCTGACCCAACACCCACACGGACAATCCACTGGGTCATTCAGTCCTGGCCGAACACCCACACGTCCCATCCACTGGGTCATTCAGTCAAGACCCAACTCCCACACGTCCCATCCACTGGTTCATTTAGACCTGACCCAACACCCACACGGCCCATTCACTGATTCATTCTGTCCTGTCCCAACACCCACACGTCCCATCCACTGGGTCATTCAGTCCTGACCCAAAACCCACACGTCCCATCAACTGGGTCATTCAGTCCTGACCCAACACCCACACGGCCCATCAACTGATTCATTCTGTCCTGTCCCAACACCCAAAAGTCCCATCCACTGGGTCATTCAGTCCTGGCCCAACACCCACACGTCCCATCCACTGGTTCATTCAGTCCTGACTCAACACTCACACGTCCCATCCACTGGTTCATTCAGTCCTGACATAACACCCACACGACCCATCCACTGGTACATTCAGTCCTGACCCAACACCCACACGTCCCATCCACTAATTCATTCAGTCCTGAATCAACACCCACACGTCCCATCCACTGGTTTATTCAGTCCTGAACCAACACCCACACGTCCCATCCACTGGTCCATTCATTCCTGACCCAACACCCACACGTCCCATCCACTGGGTCATTCAGTCCTGACCCAACACCCACACGTCCCATCCACTGGTTCATTCAGTCCTGACCCAACACCCACACGTCCCATCCACCGATTCATTCAGTCCTGTCCCAACACCCAAAAGTCCCATCCACTGGGTCATTCAGTCCTGGCCCAACACCCACACGTCCCATCCACTGGTTCATTCAGTCCTTACTCAACACTCACACGTCCCATCCACTGGTTCACTCAGTCCTGACATAACACCCACACGACCCATCCACTGGTACATTCAGTCCTGACCCAACACCCGCACGTCCCATCCACTAATTCATTCAGTCCTGATCCAACACCCACACGTCCCATCCACTAATTCATTCAGTCCTGACCCAACACCCACACGTCCCATCCACTAATTCATTCAGTCCTGACCCAACACTCACACGTCCCATCCACTGGTCCATTCATTCCTGACCCAACACCCACACGTCTCATCCACTGGGTCATTCAGTCCTCACCCAACACCCACACGTCCCATCCACTGGTTCATTCAGTCCTGACCCAACACCCACACGTCTCATCCACTTGGTCATTCAGTCCTGACCCAACACCCACACGGCCCATCCACTGGTTCATTCAGTCCTGACCCAACACCCACACGTCCCATCCACTGGGTCATTCAGTCCTGACCCAACACCCACACGTCCCATCCATTGATTGAGTCAGTCCTGACCCAACACCCGAACGTCCCATCCACTGGTTCATTCAGTACTGACACAACACCCACTCATCCCATCCACTTTGTGAGGGGTATCTTAATCACTCCCTCACCCATCCAGTTCCTAGACTTTGGACTTATTTAGGGGTTGTGAACAAAATTGCAGTAAACGACAGGTTCTGATGAAAGAATTTTACTTTATTAAAAGAAAAAAGGTAACAAACTTGAAACACACTTATTACTTAAACACAGATTTGGGGAGCACACGGTACAAGCGAGGGAAATGACAATATATCAAACAAAACCTTATCCCTCCCAAAGATCCCACTATCTAGCTAGGTTTTTGTTTTCAGGAGATCAGGGATAATGCTCACCAACGAATCCTTGACAGGATTTTTAGAGTCTTTTGTTTAAAAGACACCGAAAGGCCCTTCTTGCTGCGAGGTGTCCGATGGTCACTGAGGCAGTCGCTCTGGTTTCTTCTTGCGTGCTGGTCTGTTTTCTGGCCTTCTTCCTCGTGGCTTGTGGTAGGTTTTGCTGGAGCAGGGAGAGAGCTGTGTCCGCATGGTCAGCCAGTCCGAAAGAGAGAGAAATTATGCCACAGGCTTTCAAATTATACTGTTTCTTTTTCGCGCCCAAAAAACCCTTACTAAAACGGATTCCTTTTGGCTGCAAATGAACCTTGCTTCGTCCAATTGTCTAGTTTTGGCGGGCTTGCCAGTTCCGATGGCTTTTGCTCAGTGTTAAACAAGAATTGATCGTTTTCCGACTTAAACACAGCCTTATCTACGCGCCAAATCTCCCCCTATTGTCCTAGTTCTGTTGGCGGGCTTTTAAATCTGTTCTGTGGATACCTGGTTGATTGTTTTTTTTGATGGGATAATGGCTATGAAACTGTGTGATCGAAGTTTTCTTGTCAGGAATCGTTTTTAGATTTCCAGCCTATTGTTTGCCCCTGGGGATTCATATTTGAATGTGTTTGCGAGTTTTTGCTTTGTCTCTTGCACCTTGGTAGGATTCGCAGTGTAAACAATTCCCAGACAGCTTGATCTGTTCACTGCCCGGCCACGCCCCTCGCAGCTTGTGTCTGTGAAAGGTGTCTCTCCCAAAAGTAAGATTCAAAAAGTCAGTTTCCTCAGGTTTTTTTCTTCCCTGATCTTTAGGGTGTTACATCAAATCACTTAAATTAGGCCCCATCATCCCAAGTTTGTATGAAAAGTCCAAAAATCACTCCCTTTAGGGCTCTGTTCGAGTTTCTGGGGGATTTTGCGAAGCCTACAACTGTCAGATTCAGTCCTGACCCAACACCCACTCGTCCCATCCACGGATTCATTCACTCCCTGACCCAACACCCACTCGTCCCATCCACGGGTTCATTGCCCCAGTGCTTTCCAAGATTCCACTGAGGGCGTTGCGCATACTCCACTGCTCCTGGCTATCTCCCAGTATCCCGCTCGTATTCACTGTCTTTTTTCATGTTTTATTAAAAATAATTATTGCATTTTCCTTGCCTCTAATAGAGATGCTGTCTGTTACTGGGATTCAGTGGAAGGGTTTCCTTCTGTAAGTGCCACTCTTCGAAAGCCATTCATTAGATATAAAAGGCTTTGGGAAGTAAGTTTTTGTTGTTTCTTTCATAAAACTGCCACTGATATTCCACTGAGGTGAACTTTTAAAATATTGAACCATTTCCCTTGGGATGAATACACAACCCAGCCTAAATATAGTTATCCAAAATGTTTACATATGCAGTTTCCAGCAGGGTCACAGGAGAGTGATCCGGATTAGAAACCCTGGGTTATTGTCGCTCCTAACCCAAGGTCATGGAGGCCATTGTAGATTCCAACTGCCAGCCCCGTGCAGGCCGGGAATTGGAGCTGGTTTCCTGCTACACCAGGGCGGTGTTTCACTATAAACCCTCTCTCCAGCAGAAAGTACTGTCACTGGTAAAGTAATTAGATTCTGTCCCTGGATTCAATGATAATGCTGCACATTTCACCCAGAATTCTGTCATTGCTGCTGTTGCTCACAGTCTGAAGAATAAGTTCCCTGTTTTTCTGTTCCTTACAGTGAACTTGGTGACGATTATGATCCTGTCTCGGGGAAGGTGCGGTCTCTCCAAATGTGTCACCCGTTACCTGGTGTCCATGGCAGCGGCGGATCTACTGGTCGTTATCACTGATCTCATATTCAGGCAGATTCATATTCTTTATTGGGATCAGTTTCAGTTCATGAGGAAGATTAAAGTGTGTAATATCCACGCCATCCTGCTTTACACAGTCACAGACTGTTCTGTCTGGTTCACAGTAACTTTCACCTTCGATCGATTTGTGGCCATTTGTTGGCAGAAGCTGAAAATAAAATATTGCACCGAGAAAACGGCGGCTGTGGTTCTCGGAACAGTGAGTGTGCTGTTCTGTGTAAAGAACACTTTCTGGTACTTTATGTATGGTGGGGAATATCAGTTTTCCAATTATCCTTGGTTTTGTTTTGTATCAACGGAAGTTATTGAGTCTCCAGTATGGGGTGTAATTGAAACTCTTCATTATATTTTAACCCCATTGGTTCCATTTGTCCTGGTTCTACTGCTCAATGTTTTAACCGTGAGACACGTTTTAGTGTCGAGCAGAGTCCGCAGGAGACTCCGGGCCCAAAGCAGTGGGGAGAGTCCCAGTGACCCAGAGATGGAGAAGCGAAGGAAATCCATAATTTTACTGTTTGTTATATCCGGGAATTTTATCCTGTTATGGGCCGTGTTTCTGTTTTATTCTGTGTGTAACCGATTTAATCTGTTGAGATATATTTATGTATATCTACCTCAATATTTACATGAACTGGGATTTATGCTTCAGCTCCTGAGTTGCTGCACCAACACGTGTATTTATGCCGTGACCCAGACTAAATTCAGAGAGGAGTTGAAGAATGTGGTGAAATATCCCTTTTGTGTAATTGTTAAATTCATTAAATGACGAGAAGACTTTGCGCCATCACAAAGTGTTGGTCTGGTGTTCTGCCCAATCGCCTCATCTCTGTGAGACACACACAGTGAGGCCGGTTTTCATCTTTCACCGCCCGGATTCAGCGACTGACAGGACCGGTAGAGGTGGGGAGTCCGCGGAGATCAGTCCCGCTGGTTTCCTGCTGGTTTTTAGCCCCGCTAACTCCTCTGGTGCGGCCTGGGGCGCGTTTATGAAGCTCCGGACCGCCAGGCTCGAGTTTCATGTGTTTACCCAAAGGGGGCGGCGCGGGGAAGGTCGCTCTGTCAGTTTACAGTCCACGGGCGGACGGGCCGCTCAATCCACAGCGCCCGCAGGGGAAATGGCGTGGGCCCAGCCTGCAGCCGGGGAGCGAGGCTTTAAAAGGCTCAAATATCAGCACAGAGAGAGCGGGGTCACTGACCGAGTGCGTCGGGGAGAAATGGAGTGACTTCACAGGACAGCAGCTCGGTGAGGATTACCGTTATTTGGCTTTTTAATCTGGGGAAGTAGCTTTAAACTAAGAGCTGGGAAAATATAACAATAACTTTATTAAACCAATACATTAAACCAGATTAACTCATTAGTTAATACAACTAAAAACTTTGAGTGAATAAAAAGCTTAACGAATTCAATCTATAAAACAAGTTTAGATTGGGATGACAGGTCAGGTGGTGTGTCGCAACTACAGCCTGTGGGAGTTGGAGGAGACCAATGAGATCCCGGGAAAACACATCTGCAGTAAGTGTCTGCAACTGGAGGAACTTCGGCTCAGAGTTGTTGAGCTGGAGTCCGAGCTGCAGACATTACGATGCATCAGGGAGGGGGAGAGTTGGCTAGAGATTTTGATCCATGTGTCAGTGACACCGCGCAGGTTAGGCAGTTCATAGAATCATAGAACCATAGAAAATTTGCAGCAAGGAAGGAGGCCATTTCGGCCCATCGTGTCCGCTCAGGCCAACAAAGAGCTATCCAGCCTAATCCCACTTCCCAGCTCTTGCTCCGTAGCCCTGCAGGTTACAGCATCCCAAGTGCACATCCAAATACTTTTTAAATGTGGTTAGGATTTCTGCCTCTACCACCTCTCAGGCAGTGAGTTTCCAGACCACCATGTTGGTAAAATATTAATTCACTCGAGTCTGTTTCAAAGCAAAAGATCACAGTTTATTATTCAAAGCGCTCTGGGAGAAGTGTCATAGCCTGCGGTCCAATGACCAGCTTCTCAATTTAATAGTGGTCAGCCAAGCTTCTTTATTCACTTCAAGAAGCCAGAAAATCCATACATCAGCACAGTTATTTCATCATGAGCGACCCTGAGGGTCTCTAAAAACAACTTGATTTGAATCTTACACTGTTCGCGAAACTCATCCTTTTCTTCTGCTTTTGTTTAATAGAGGTCAGCCACCTACACTGCAAGGTTTCATTCTTATGCCTTTTTGAGGTTAGTTTATTATAGAAAACAATGATTCACGTTTTGTTCTGCAGTGTCTGCATTATCTATACTGCAGACTAAGCAAGTTGGTCTTTTATCTAATTATACCCTTGTCTCCATCGGCTTGTAGCCTTCGGGAGATACTTTGACCTTTACTATAGTCCTTTAAGCAGTTCAACTAGTCTTAAACATTACAACTGATTTGCCCTTACATTATTACAATACATTTTTTACTCTTACAGTCCCTCCTATTGGTCCCTGGCCGAAGCTTGATTTGTCCTGGGGACCATCATACCATGGTTATAACGGCGGCACACAGTTTCTTATGCTCTGTTGACGATATCTTTTGACGATGTTATTGTTGTTTCACAGTCCAATGAAAATGAGAACGCGCTCGGGAGAACGAGAGAGAAAGATACGCTGGAAGAGGTTCAGCTGCACAGTCCAGTCACATCACGACTGTTGAGCTATTCGTACCATTTAGGTTAGGTTCTTCCTCTCCTCTTTCGTTTTTTTTTCTTTTTCCTCCGTCCTCTGCCTGACTTGTCATGAACTTGTCCTTCTCTTTGAAATATCGATGATCCATTTCTTCCGTGTGTAGACGTATTCTTTGCAGCTTAAAGTTTTTCCCTTCTTCATCTGTTTGCCTGTTTCTTCTTGTGCCATATGCCGCAACCAATGGTTTGTCCCTATTCTACTCTATCTCTAAAGTTTAACACTTGCATTAATACAAGCGTTACCTGCGCGTAAGCATTTTCCTTTCTTAGATAAACATAGATATATATTTTATGTTACGATACACCTGCCCCACTGGTGCGGCTGGAATTACATCTTTTGCCATTTGGGCGCAGCAACATTTCAACAATAAGACCAGACCATACATCACTAATATTATAACAAAGCACAAAATTAATCCTTGTACTACTGATGTCCCGAGTGATCCCAACCATCCAGTTGTCCAGCCCCAAAGGGGTGGATGCCGGAGGTTGTTTTAACTTTTTTTCTTTTTCCTGTATGTGTTCTGCCAAGTTAGTTATTTATTCTGAGCTATCTGGTACGTAGGTACAACTTTCTGTACCTTTTAGGGCACAGGTTCCCCCTTTTTCTGCCAACACATAGTCAAGGGCCACCCGATTTTGTAGAGCTACTGCGCGGAGGGCTACCATCTCTGCATTAACCTTGACTAGGGCTTCAGCAGTATCATTGGCCACCTGCTCCAAGACGGAGGCCAGGTTAATGGATTCCCTTGCCAATTTAGCCGTTCCATAGAAGGGGAACGCAATGGCCCAGAATCTTTCAGCCTCCGTGATGGCTCGTCTGACTCTCCGGTGGGGGTCCTTCAGAGAAACCACGTGATATATGTAGGGTATGATATAAGCCAGATAACAAGAACCCGTCCATTCTCGGGGCAACCAGGGATAGGCCCTATGTCCGCACACGAAATCAGTCCCTTTGTAGGGGGTATACTTATTTATTTCTGGGGTGTCCCATTCTACTGACAAGCCACCTCTTTTGTTTAATGACGGGAGTTTCACTCTACCCGTTTCATCAGGCAAGGCAATGTTATATGTACAGTTACTGTAGCCCACAGTAGGTTCTGTTGGTCGTCCCCTCTTTGTGAGACATAGACCACCCCCCCTTTTTTTCCTTCTGACTCCTCGTTCTCAGGAACGGTGGTAGATAGGAATCATTATATGTTGACCGTCTCCACCCACTACAACTTTCTGGGTTGTACCCATGACGTTGGAGCTTTGCTATAGTGCTGTCGTCTGTCTTGGTTTCAGAACAGCCTGCGCTTGTGCATCCTGCTCTAACTCCAAACATCCAACTGACCGTCTCATCATCACTAAGTGGGATTGTTTGTAGGGGGATTCCTTCCTCTGAGTGCGTGGGGACATGGGCGCAGACCCAACAGCTAGCAACGTCAAATCTCTTGGCATAAGTGTATGACTTATACAGGAAGGTATTCACCAGTAACTCTCTTTTGGCCCGTTGGGGTACTCTAGCCTGAGTCCTCCCGAGACCACATATTATGTTTACACAAACGAACAAACTATACATGATATCGCGTAACACGTTCATCTTATCACTTTATGTTAACAATGTCCCAAAGGCTAAATCGCCAAACTAACCACTTTGTTGCTTGTAGATTCTTTTTTCCTGTGGGTGCGAATAGAAAATTGTTCTTAATTTGGTTCGTCAATCACAACCATCTGGATTTCTTCCCGTGGTTCAACCGGTCGGAGTTGAAGGGACCGTTCCCATACATATTTAAGGATATATCCCAAGGTATATCCTATCAAGATAATACATATTATCCAAACCAGTGTTTGTGTCAGCGTCCATTTTCATTCGTAATATTGTCTAGCATTTTCCCCACTTTCTATGAAAGGTATTTGTTCTGGTGCAGCCATTCTTAAGTTGGTGAAGGCTTTCAGTTGTGTCCAGTGCTTCCATCGTCCCATGCCCTTTATATCAATGCAAGCACACGTATCCCCACTAATTAAAATCTGATATGGCCCTGACCATTTTGGGGCGAACGCGGGTTTTCCTGGTAGATTCTTAACCATTACCTTGGTCCCCGCTGGAGGGATATATGGGAACGCGGTCAATTCTAAATCCTTATCCTTTTCTTCCTGTCTGTCCCGCGTTTGCTGCCTCATTTCCTTTAACTGACTGCTTAATTGGAGGACATACCTTCGGAGCTTATCCTTTAGAGGACCCACATCCTCTCCTCCTTCCAGTCCCGGGCTACAAGTTTTGCACTTCCTGCTGTTGCCAAATGGCAAAGTGGTTTTCCACAGTTTACTTTTTTTCCGTCTCCCTGTACCCAGGTTAACTTTCCTTGTCGTGAATCTATTAAAAAAATTAAATTCTTTTAACAAATCTATTCCTAAGATAGTCCCCTCACTGTTTGGGCATACACAAAATTGTGCGGGTAATAGTCATCCCGCTAATTCCAATACTTGTATCTCACTTTTAAATGCATGTAAACGCTTCCCTCCCAACGTGTCATGTACATTTCTTCCTCTATTTTTACTTGGCAACTATGCTCATCCCCTTCTGTTAATATTCCGGATGCTGGGTTTATCCCAGTTTATTTTTGTATTAATACTGATCCATCTCTTGGTAAGAGGATGGTTTCCCATTTTGCTTTCCGGCTATCTGATATAGTTGTGTTTAAAAGCCCATGGGGTTAATTTATAAAATCTTAATTTTCCTTCTGTCACTGTGGGGAAATACAAACTTAAAATTAAGACACTTAATTTAATAATATCCATAATCTTTAAATTTCGTTCAGCCATACTAAAGTTGTTGCTTATAACTGGAGAAAAATTAGTTTTTCACATTTAAACAAGTTGCTTTAGAGGATTCCACCATAGCAACCGCGACTCCAAGGTTAAATCTTAGACTGAAACTCAATCTTTTGTTAAACAAACTTTTTGGTTTTCTTCTCAGTTTTTACACACCAGCTTAACTTAAATTGTAGTTTGAAGTTTTGTTTCAATTCTGGGTGCACAATCTTATTCAATGTGGTCTACACAAATTTACCCCAACCAGAATTTCACCGTGGTCACAATGAAAGTCTGGTTTTAATAGGTTAATTAACCTCAATAACTCCAATTCAATCCAGATCAATTTTTTTTAAACTAACCATTATCACTTGGAAAAGTAAGAACCCATATTAACAAATAAACAATTACCCATGCCTTGTAAACATTCAAATTCATTTTCTTCCAGGCACATTGGCAACTGTGACTTCAAGGCTCAAGCTTATCTTTTGTAAAACAATTAACAAACTTAAAACAACACACACTTGTATATCATTCAAAACAAGTCTTCAAGGGGTTAAACAGCTTTTAACTCTCTGTACAAAAGAGTGGGTGGAGCTAAAACAAAAATGACTTCCACTTTCATAAAGACAGACTTTCAGACAAAAGGATTACGGTAACTTCTTAACCATTCACAGTCTAGCAAACTTTCACTCTTTAACTCACACTTTCAGACAAACTTTGATCCCAGAATTTTTTAAGGTTCCTGTCACTTAGCAAATCTTGAGTTTTATTTTTTCTCGGCCCAAATATTAATAACTTCCGTGTCGGTAAAACTTTAAATTTCTCTTTTTTTTGTAGCTCGGTGTCTCAGCAGCTTTTCCTGGCTTTCCAATTCCCTGTTTTTTTTTTCCTTCCTTTGCTGAGTTTTCAGATTGGTTAGCCTGCATAATCGATCTTTTTCAGTAGCTTTATCTCTCCCTCTCGCTCCTGCACTTTATGCTTAACCATATGGCTATGTTTCTCTCTTAACCCGTTGTGTTCAAGAGCTTACTGTGCTGCTAGATCGGCGGCCTGGTTCCCTTTTTGTTCCTGATTCTGTATTTTCTGGTGTGCCTTTATTTTTTTATTTATTTATTTTTTTTTCTTAAGGGAACGTTTCACGAATTTGCGTGTCGTCCTTGTGCAGGTGCCATGCTAATCTACTCTGTATCGTTCCTATCTTTAGTTCATGTGCTGCGGAGGCGAGCACAAGCCTTTATTTTTATTACTGCTGCTTGTGTTGGGGACTTTGCAGCTTCCAAGAGGTCCTCTATCCGCTGCTATTATGGCAACATTTGGTATATAACTCCGACTATAATTAAAGAGTCCTTACACTTTTCTGACCTCACCTTACCGAGACGGGTCTTGGCATCTCATGGATCGCCTTCCGTCGTTCTTGTGGCATGGTCCTTACCCCCTGGGACAATTGTTATCCCAAATATGTGACCGTAGTCTGCCTTTTCGAGGTTAGTTTATTATAGAAAACAATGATTCACGTTTTGTTCTGCAGTGTCTGCATTATCTATACCGCAGACTAAGCAAGTTGGTCTTTTATCTAATTATACCCCAGTCTCCATCGGCTTGTAGCCTTCGGGAGATACTTTGACCTTTACTGTAGTCCTTTAAGCAGTTCAACTATTCTGAAACATTACAACTGATTTGCCCTTACATTATTACAATTAATGTTTTACTCTTACAACCACAACCATCTGGGTGAAGAAATTTCCCCTCAAATACCCTCTAAACCTTCCACCAATTACTTTAAATCTGTGCCCCCGGTTTTTGACCCGTCTGCTAAGGGAAATAGGTCCTTTCTATCCACTTTATCACGGCCCCTCGTAATTTTATACACCTCAATATGGTCTCCCATCAGTTCCTTTGTTCCAATGAAAACAAACCCAGCCTATCCAGTCTTTCCTCACAGATAAGATTCTCTACTCCCGGCAACATCCTTGTAAATCTCTTCACTCCCCTCTCTGGTGCAGTCACATCTTTCCTGTAATGTGGTGACCAGAACTGCACGCAGTACTCTAGCTGAGGCCTAACTAGTGTTTTATACAGTAAAAGCACAACCGTCCACCTCTTGTATTTTATGCCACGGCTAATAAATTCAAGCATAGAAACATAGAAGATAGGAGCAGGAGTAGGCCATTCGGCCCCTCGAGCCTGTTCCGCCATTAAATGGGATCATGGCTGATCAACCAAATTCAGTACCCTGTCCCGGCTTTCTACCCATATCCCTTGATCCCTTTAGCCTTAAGAAAGATATCGAACTCCTTCTTGAATATATTTAATGAATTGACCTCAACTGCCTTCTGTGGTAGAGAATTCCACACGTTCACCACTCTCTGGGTGAAGAAATTCCTCCTCATCTCAGTCTTAAATGGTTTACCCCTCATCCTTAGACTGTGACCCCGGGTTCTGGACTCCAATGCCATCGGGAACATCCTTCCTGCATTTAGTCTTTCTAGTCCTGCTGGAGTTTTATAAGTTTCAATGAGATCCCCTCTCATTCTTCTAAACTCTAGCGAATATAAGTCTAATCGACACAAGTTCTCTTCATACCTCATCCCTGCCATCCCAGGTACCAGTCTGGTGAATCTTCGCTGCACTCTCTCCATGGCAAGAACATCCTTCCTCAGATAAGGCGACCAAAACTGCACACAATACTCAAGGTGTGGTCTCATCAAGGCCCTGTACAACTGCAGCAAGACATCTTTGCTGCTGTACTCGAATTCTCTCGCTATGAAGGCCAACATACCATTTGCCTTCTTAACCGCCTGCTGCACCTGCATGCTTACCTTCAGCGACTGGTGTACAAGGACACCTAGGTCTCGTTGCACTTCCCCTTTTACCAATCTATTGCCGTTCAGATAATAATCCGTCTTCCTGTTTTTGCCAACAAAGTGGATAATCTCGCATTTATCCACATTATACTGCATCTGCCATGCATCTACCCAATCACCCAACCTGTCCAAATCATACTGGAGTTTCTCTGCATCCTCCTCACAGCACACACGCCCACCCAGCTTTGTGTCGTCTGCAAACTTGGAGATATTACATCTAGTTGCCTCTAGATCATTAATATATATTGTGAATAGCTGGGGTCCTAGCACCGATCCCTGCGGTACCCCACTAGTCACTGCCTCCCACTCTGAAAAAGACCCGTTCATACCAAATCTTTGCTTCCTGTCTGCCAACCAGTTCTCTATCCAAGTCAGCACCTTACCCCCAATCTCATGTGTTTTAACTTTGCACGCTAATCTCTTATGCGGGACCTTATCGAAAGCCTTCTGAAAGTCCAAATACACCACATCCACTGGTTCCCCCTTATCCATTCTGCCAGTTACATCCTCAACAAATTCCAGTGGATTCGTCAAGCATGATTTACCTTTTGTAAATCCATGTTGACGTTGTCCGATCCTTTCACTGTTTTCCAAGTGCTCTACTATTACATCTTTTACAATGGACTCTATAATTTCCCCACTACCGATGTCAGGCTTACCGGTCTGTAATTCTCCGTTTTCTC
Organism: Squalus acanthias; assembly: GCA_030390025.1. NCBI lineage: Eukaryota > Metazoa > Chordata > Chondrichthyes > Squaliformes > Squalidae > Squalus > Squalus acanthias. The sequence continues at coordinate 14,201 of JASTWF010002102.1, read as the reverse complement.
TCTACACCTTTTTAAATAGTGGGGTTACATTAGCTACACTCCAATCCATAGGAACTTTTCCAGAATCTATAGAATTTTGGAAGATTACCAGCAATGCATCTACTGTTTCTAGGGCCACTTCCTTAAGTAGCCTAGGATGTAGATTATCAGGCCCTGGCGATTTATCGGCCTTTAATTCCCGTCAATTTCCCTAACAACATTTCCCTACAAATAATGATTTCATTCAATTCCTCCCTCTCAGTTGACCCCATGTCCCCCGACATCTCTAGGAGGTTATTTGTGTCCTCCTTTGTGAAGACAGAACCAAAGTATGTATTTAATTGGTCTGCCATTTCTTTTTTCCACATTATAAATACCCCTGATTCTGACTGCAAGGGACCTACGCTTGACTTCACCAATCTTATACTTTTCACATATCGAGAGAAGATTTTACAGTCAGTTTTTATGTTCCCTGAAAGCTTACTCTCATATTCTATTGTCCCCCTCTTAACTATTCCCTTTGTACTCCATTGCTGAATCCTAAACTGCTCCCAATCCTCAGGTTTGCTTCTGTATGCCTTCTTTGCCACCTTATCTACCTGGCCTGCTACCTTCAGGGACCTGTGGACTCCAAGATCCCTTTGTTCTTCTACGCTACTCAGTGTCCTACCATTTAATGTGTATACCATTTCCTTGTTAGCCCTCCCCAAATGCATTACCTCACACTTCTCCGGATTGAATTCCATTTGCCACTGTTCTGTCCACCTGACAAATGTATTGATATTTTCCTGCAGTCTACAGCTTCATTCTTCAGTATCAACCACACAGCCGATTTTAGTATCATCTGCAATCTTCTTAATCATACCCCCTATATTCAAGTATAGATCATTGATAGATACCACAAAAAGCAAGAGACCTAGTGCTGAGCCCTGCAGAACCCCACTGGAAACAGCCTTCGAGTCACAAAAATACCCATCAACCATTACCGTCTGCTTCCTCCCTCCGAGCCAGTTTTGTATCCAACTTGACACTTTGCCCTGGATCCCATGGGCTTTTAACTTCGTGTCCAGTCTGCCATGTGGAACCTTATCAAAAGCCTTGCTGAAATCCATATACATTACATCAAACGCACTACCCTCATCTACCCTCCTTTTTACCTCCTCAAAAAATTCAATCAAGTTTGTCAGACATGACCTTTCCTTGATTAATCCGTGTCCTACGAAATGAAGATTTATCCTGTCCTTCAGAATTCTTTCCAATGGTTTTCCCACCACCGAGGTTAGGCTGACTGGCCTGTAATTACTCGGTCTATCTTTTTCTCCCTTTTTAAACAAGGGTACAACATTAGCAGTCCTCCAGTCCTCCGGCACCACACCTGAAGCCAGAGAGGATTGGAAAGTGATGGTCAGGGCCTCTGCTATTTCCTCTTTTGCTTCGCTTAACAGCTTGGGATACATTTCATCCGGGCCTGGCGATTTTTCCACTTTTAAAGCTGCTAACCCGTTAATATTTCCTCTCTCACTATGATTATTTAATCTAATATTTCACAGTCCTCCTCCCTGATAGCAATGTCTGCTTCGCCCCTTTCCTTTTTGAAAACAGACGCAAAGTATTCATTAAGAACCCGACCGACGTCTCTCGCCTCCACACACAGATTACACTCATGATCTCTAATAGGCCCTACCCTATCTTTATTTATCCTCTTAATCTTAATATATTTATAAAACATCTTTGGGGTTCCCTTGATTTTATTTGCCAATAATTTTCCATGCTCTGTATTTGCTTTCCTGATATCCTTTTTAATTGCATCCCTGCACATTCTGTACTCCTCTAAAGATTCTGCAGTATTTAGCCCTCAATCTGTCATACGCCTCCCTGTTTTCCTTTATCCTACCTTGTAAGTCCCTAGACATCCAGGGGTCTCCAGACTTGTTAGTACTACTTTTTTTCTTTAAGGGCATATATTTGGTCTGAACTCTCCGGATCTCCTCCTTGAATGCCTCTCACTGCTCTGACAGTGATTTACCTTCAAGTAGCTGTTTCCAGTCCAGAATGGTTAAATCCCCTCTGAGCTTAGCAAAATTTGTTTTTCAACAATTTAGAACTTTTATTCCTGGTCTATCGTATTCCTTTTCCAGAACTACCTTAAATCTAACTGAATTATGGTCACTCGCACCAAAATGCTCCCCCACTGATACGCCTTCTACCTGCCAAGCCTCATTCCCTAAAACTAAGCCCAGAACCGCCCACTCCCTTGTTGGGCTTGCTACATACTGGCTAAAAATGTTCTCCTGGGTGCATTTCAGGAATGCCGCACCATCTATACCCTTCACACTCATTTAATAATCCCAGTTAATATTGGGGTAGTTGAAATCCCCTACTATTACTGCCTATAGTTTTTGCACTTCTCAGAAATGTATCTACATACAGTTGTTTAGGTTTGGTCAGTGGTCAGGAACAGGAGGATGTGACTACGAGACAAGGCAGGTATGGGAACACAGGATGTAGTGATGTAGGTCCCTCAGACTTGGACCTTGTCCAACAGATAATAGGTACTTCCTATCTGTATGGCTGAGAACAAATAATGCAGATGGAATGGACAATTTGATTACGGCAGCATGGTACAAGAAACCATTCAAGGGGGGGGAACAGAAAGGAATGTATTAGTGGTAGGTTTTAGTACAGTCAGAGGGATAAATACATCACTGTCACGAAGGCTGTGTTGCCTGCCCGATGCCAAGGTTAAGGAAAACCCCTCACGGCTAGAAAATAACTTGGAGCATGAGGGTTGTATCCAGTTGTCGTGGCTCACGGAGCAACCGACGACATAGGTAGAACGAGGAATTAGTTTCTGCTGAGCGAGTTTGACGAGTTGGCGTCCAAATTAATCAGCAGAACCTCAATTGTAATAATCTCTGGATTACTACCTGAGCCACTTGCAATTTCGCATAGGGTCAAAGAAAATCAGAAAGTTGAATGCGTGACTCAAAGAGTGGTGTGCGAGTCAGGCGTTTCGATTCACGGGGCACTAGTGCCATTACTGGGAAAGAGGGAGCTGTTCCGTTGGAAGCGGCTCCACGTAAAGCGGGCTGGGATCATTGTCCTGGTGATCAAATAACTAGGGCTGTAAAAAGCGCTTTAATCTAAAGAGGGGATGAGGGTTCATGTGGTGGGAAATGTATGAATCTCAAGATATATTCAAGGCCATAGAGTAGTCTAACGATTTGAGTAAAGATAGGCAGAGGGAGACGGGAAGGGAAAGAAAGTTGCACGGTAATAAGGTCAAATCAGGGAAAATGGTAAAAACTTAAAATTAAGGCTCTTTATCTGAATTCATGAAACATTCGCAACAAGATAGAGGCAGTCATGGCACAAGTAGAGATACATTCTTTTGATCTAATACCATTACATAGATGTGCTTACAAGGTGACCAAGGAGTGATCTAAATATTGCAGCGTATTTAACATTTCGAACAAATAGGTAGAATGGAAAAGGAGAGCGGTTAGCATTGAAAATAAAGGATAACATAAGGACTACAGCGAGGAAGGCTCTTGGCTCGGTAGATCCGAAATTAGAACCAGTATGGGTGACGATCAGGAATAACAAGGGGTAGAAACCACTGGTAGGAATAGTTTATAGGCCCCCAAGGATGGAATCCATTCGAGACTGTGTCCTAGAACAATACATCATCGAAGCAACCAGGGAGGAGTTTATTTCAGATCTTGCCTTGTGTCATGAGAGAGGGGTAATCAGTATTCTCAAAGGAAGGGATCCTCCGGGGAACAGCGATCATAATATGATAGGATTTCACATTGAGTTTGAGAGTGACGTACTTAAATCCGAAACTAGAAACTTCAACTTAAATAAAACCAATTACATAGGTATGAGGGGCGTGTTGGCTAAATTAGAGTGGAGAATTATATTAAAAGATATGATCGTAGATGATCAATGGCGAACATTTAAAGAAATATTTCATAATTCTCAACGAATACACATTCCATTGAGAAATTAAAACTCCACGGGAAAAAATGATCCATCCGTGGCTAATTAAAGAGGCTAAGAATAGTCGTGGGTTAAAAGGAAAGGCTGATAATATTGCTCAGAAGAGTAGTAGGCCCAAGGCTTGGGAGAGTTTTATAAACCATCAAAGGATGACCAAAAATTGATAAAGTGGGAGAAAATCGAATATGAGAGCAAACTAGCAAATAATTTAAATACAGATTGTAAGAGCTTCAACATGTATGTAAAAGGAAAGAGAGTAGCGAAAGTAAACGGGAAGGCTGAGACAGTAGAAATTATAATGATGAAGATGGAAACGGCAGCGACGTTCAACAAATATTTTGGCCCAGAAATTAGACTGGGGCAGTCGTGCAAATGTAACACTGCTATTCAAAAAAGGAGGGAGAGTGAAAATAGGGAACTATAGGCCACATAGCCTGACATCGGTCGTCGGGAAAATGCTGCAATCCATTATTAAGGAAGTGGTATAAGGGCACTTAGAAAATCATAATATGATTAGGCAGAGTCAACATGCTTTTATGAAAGTGAAATCGTGTTTGACAAATCTATGAGCGTTTTTTGAGGATGTAACTAGCAGTGTAGATAAAGGGGAACCAGTGGATTTTGCATATTGCGATTTCCAAATTGCATCCGATAAGGTGCCACACGAAAGGTTGTTGCACAAGATAAGGACTCTTGGGGTTGTGGGTAATGGATTAGCATGGATAGAAGAGTGATTAAAGGACAGAAAACAGAGAGTAGTAATAAACGGCTCATTTTCAGGTTGTCAGGCTGTAAATAGTGGGGTGCCATAAGGATCAGTCCTGAGGCCTCAGCTATTTACAATCTGTATTGATGACTTAGATGAAGGGACCGAGTGCAATATATACAATTTTGCTAACGATACAAAGCTAAAGGTGCGAAAGTAAGCTGTGAGGACACAAAGGCCTAAAAATGCTCCCAGTACTCCAGGGCCTAGAAATTCGTTTCGGGCGGTAACGCAAAACGGGCGCCCTCCCGTTATACGATGGCCTGAATATCAGGCGGCCGATCCGTTACCGCCCAGTTTGTGCCACCGCCCGAAACGAATTTCTCGGCCCTGGAGTACAGGTGCAGTTTTGGTCTATGCATCGAAGAAAGGATATACTTGCCTTAGAGGCGGTGCAAAGAAGATTCATTAGATTGATTTATGGGATGAGAGGGTTGTCCTATGAGGAGAGATTGAGTAGACTCGGCCGATACTCCCTGGAGTTTCGAAGAATGAGAGGTGATCTCCTTGATATATAAATATTCTGAGAGGGTTTGGCAGGGTAGATGCTGTGAGGCTGTTTCCCCTGGCTGGACAGTCTAGAACCAGGGGGCATAGTTTCAGGATAATGGCTCAGCCGTTTAGGACTGAGATGAGGATAAATATCTTCTCTACCCCAGAGGGGCGTGGCTGCCTACAGCTGTTGAATATATTCAAGACTGAGATCGATAGATTTTTGGGCTCTGAGGGCATCAAGGGCGGGATAGTGGGTTTGAGGTGGAAGATTAACCATGATCTTATTGAATGGCGGAGCAGGCTCCTATTTCTAATGTTCTTATGTTGGTATGTCAGTAGTTTCAGCCTTTAATAGCCCGCCGGGTATTTGTACCAGTGGCGTTTAGGCTGAGCAGCCCCAGGGCCCGGTGATGGGGAAATGTCCTTGTTTCCGGTGATCCACTGTTGGGATAAAAGATTCTTCTGTAAACGGGTTATTTCCCAGTTAAATTTACCGAATAAATTCCACTTTGAAGATTGCGTTTGGAGAGGGGAACCATGAATCCGGACAAGCTCACCTTGAACACATGCAGCCCATGGTGTGCGCACCAGAGTCACCATTTAATAAGAATTTAACGCCTCCTTATTTGAAAACTGTCTGAACAATGCGGTGATGTACAGGGTAAAGTGACCCCCCCGCGCACACTCCACACACACTAAACCCAGGTCTTCTTCACTGTCTGGAAAAGCTCCGAGCAAAACACAGCCCATAATAAGCAGTGTTCAGGGAGGTTGGCCACGAGGTTGGTTGCTAGGTACTGCAGTATCAGTGATGTCATAAAGCGGTGACATTCCCATGAGGCTCCGCCTGAGTATTGTGACATCACAGACATGCCCTGCAGGCCACGCCCTGGTCTGAGGTTGACCTAGATTCAAACAGACCTTCTCCTGCACACATCACCTCTGGTGTGAATGATATGCAAAGGAAGATGTCTGGGGCTCCGAGATACTCAATCTTTCCAATGAAGAATTTGATGTCCATTTAGGGAGGCATTATTAAAATGGTGCAGAGACAGACACATCTCACAGGATGAATCCTCTCTTGTCTCCTTACACTGCCCTTTCCCTGCCCTCCAGGGAAGGACAGTTACCGGCCCGCCAACAGGGTGAAAGCGCCTCAGAACGGCTGCTCACAGACACTTGGTCTGACTCCCAGCCACATCACTCTGTCCACAGACAAGTACACTCTGAGGGTCGGGTTGTGGGGATTACTGGGCTGATGTTAAAAGTTTCCATGTCCGCCCCGCTGTATTTCACCTGACTACATGTAGCAATCCGGGGGCTCCATACAGGCAATGGGACACCAGTCAAGCACTGCCCGCACCCGGCACCTTATGGACTGTGAGACTGTGATTAACCTGAGACACACGCGTGGTTATATTTCGGCTACAATGTGTTTAATGCTGGATAATGCAGTCGGGATCAGGGAGTCGGACTCTTTACTCGGTATGGCGCAGTTTAACATGAAGACTGAATTTGTTCTTGACCTACTGTGTGCAATATCATGGGAGATTGGCTGGTATATACACATATACACAGAGACTATTCTGGCGTTCCAAATAGGGAGTCAAGGTGAAATGTATTCCACAGATGAGGCAGGACTGGTGGCCTGGGGGAAAATGTACAACAGCACATAGGTGTAAATGAGTCCCATTTTAAAGTCATGCACTCTGTCCTTATCTGTATATTTCAATATTGAATTACTATGTCCACATTTATCATGGGAACGGACAATGTAAAATTCGAACGTTGTGATTCAACCCTCCTGTCTCGGATGGGCGGGTGGGAGGTCTGTGGATGGAGGGCTGCCAGAGAAGGTGAAGCAGGTAGAGAGATCAAAGGGGGAGGAGAGGAGAAGAGGAGCGGATGGGAGGAGAGGAGGGGAGAGGAGGGGGGGGAGGGAAGCGGCAGAGGAGAGGAAAGGAGGAGCAGTGTGTAATATCAGATTGGAGAGAGAAGGGGAGAATAATGAAAGAGGAATGGGAGGAGCAGGCTGAGGGAAGGGGAGGATAGATGAGAATAAGTGGCCGAGAAACAGAGAAAAGGTGGAGATAAGGGAGGGGGATGGGTGAGAGCGAGGCGGTTAAGGGAAATGAGGAGAGTGGGACAACGAGGATAAGGGGCGAGGAGGAATGGGAAGTGGAGAGGAGAAGAGCAGCGAAGGAGGAGGGAAGAAAGGAGGAGGAGGAAGAGGAGGAGGGTTAGGGAGGGGGGAGAGGAGTGGGGATGAGATTGGAGGAGGAGAGAAGTGGAGGAAGCGGGTGAAGAGGAGATCGGCAGGGGGCAGTGTTTGTCCAGGGATACTCAAAGCCTTTTATTTCATTCAATCCACAGGCATTTGATTGAACTCTGGAGTTTGTTCAAACCAGCTGACGGTGTGCAAAGATTCCCGGGAGGGTTTATCCTCAGTGTAAATGAACTTATTTCTATTTTACAGCGACTGTGTAAAGTCCACCTACATCTGCCCCCAATACCGAGAGTGCGGGAAGGAGCCGATGGGATGAGACTTTCACTCCTTGATTGAGATCGCGTTCTGCGGGGAGATTTGTGCGAAAAATCCTCGCTCGCCCAGGAGCAAAATTCACAACACTAATGAAGAGCGGGTGGACTTTCATCAAGATAGACAAACAGAAGTTTCACCAATAAATGGCCAATTTAGACTTTGTGCTCGGAGCTTGGATTTTATTCACCTCCGATAAATTATACAGTTTACAAGCTCAGCGTCCCAACCAGCTTAAAGCAGCTTGAAGATACAATACCACTCCATTCGGCAGAAGCATTGCAGAATAAGGTGAAAGACGGGAAACATACACTGACACCTCATCCTGTGAGAGCTCTAACATGTGCCGCTGTTTCTGGGGTAACTATGGCCGGAGTGGGCGCTGTCTAGTGAGCCGAGTATTGTCAGACACGCGGGAGCATTTGGAGCCCCGATCGTAGAGTAACGCGGTTTCTGAGACTGAACCTGAAATACATGCATAACCTGATGATCTCTGCGTTTATCATGTGTCGACCATATTGGAAATGGCATTTACACTGTATACATTGCTTATTTTGGACACGGTAATATATTTGAAAATCACAATGTATATCAAGATATAACGGTATCTTACAGAATATCACAAGAATAAATGCTTTATCTCCCACTGAAACAGATCACAAACTGAGCGTTTCTCTACCCATTGGTAGCCGGGCTATGAGAGGGCTTGTTCAGGAATCCAAATCAGCAGAAATGAAACTGCACAGTGCGCGGCTGCTGATCAGTGATCAGCCTTTAGTTTAAATCAGGCGCAGAACTCTGAGAGAATATTGAAGGAAGTACAGCGGGTTCAAGGCAATTCCTCCTCTGTTTTATTTACTTTGCGATTCCCACTCACCTTATTACACTGTGTGAATGGGTTCATTAAAATCTCTCTCCAGCACTTCATGCAGGGCTGAATAAACGGTCAGAATTATCTAGAATTATCTTTATTTGATAATAATTTAATTAAATGGCATGTGGATTGTTGGTGAAAATTTAATTCACTGGAGTCTGTATCAAAGCAAAAGATCACAGTTTATTATTCAAAGCATTTTGGGAGAAGAGTCATAGCCCCGCGGTCTAGTGACCAGCTTCTCAATTTAATAGTAGCAGCCCAGCTTCTTTATACACTTCAAGAAGCAGAAAATACAAACATCAGCAGTTATTACATCATGAGTGACCGGAAGTCAGGGTCTCTAAAAACAACCTGATTAGAATCTTACAATGTTAGCGAAACCCATTCTAGTTCTGCTTTTGTCTAATGGTGGTTCGCCATCTGGACTGCAAGGTTTATTCTTGCTTCATCATAGCTTCGGTCAACCTGAGTTGTCTGTTGGTGATTGGACACCATTCGAGGTTAGTTTATTATAGACAACAATGATTTACATTTTGTTCTGCAGTGTCTGCATTATCTATACCGCAGGCCAAGCAAGCAGGTTTTTATTTAATTATATCCCTGTCTACATCGGCTTGTGGACTTCGGGAGATATTTTGACCTTTACTCTAGTCCTTTAAGCAGTTCAACTAATCTGATGCATTACAACTGATTTGCCCTTACATTATTATAATCAATTTTACCCTGACAGTCCCTCCTATTGGTCCCTGGCCAAAGCTTGATTTGTCCTGGGGACCATCATACCATGGTTATAACGGCGGCACACAGTTCCTTATGCTCTCGGCCCGAAAATTAAACCTAATACGCGAGAGTACGCACTGTGTACTCTCGTGTATTAGGTCTCCAATTGCCGGTTTCCTGCATGCACTGTGCATGCGTTGAAAACCGGCACTTCGTGAATTAAAAAGGGGCGGTTCCTAAGTGAACCGCGTGCGCACTACAGGCTAGTTTTTTTTTCCAGCTTTGAATGCGCAGGGAAGTGGTGAAGACTTTACACACAAAGAAAGCAGGCGTAGGACCCCCTTTTAACAAGGTAAGTAGTTAATTAAGTGTTGTTTTCAATTCTTTTCAACAGGTTTATCTTTTTTAGAGACTTTAAAGAAAGGTAAGTTTATTTTTATAACTTTTAAAAAGTTTTTAAATTTTTTCAAAAATTAATTTTTTTGTTTAAAGTGGTTAATTTATTTAACTATACTTATTTTATTAATGTGATGGCTTTTTTTAAATTTAATTGTGGTTTAGCTGTTCTTTTGGGGCTGTGTGGTATTCATAGCTTTGACAGCTCTTGCCGTCAAAACGATTGATGAAAGATTGTGTGCTGCCATTGGCTCTAACTAAATCACGTGATCCCAGAGCTCGCACGAACTAATTGCGCCTCAGGGACACGCAAGCACTGCACGCTTCCAACAGAGAGAGCCTTTGAAACTAAAGTTCGTGTGGGCCTGGAGCAAAAAGGTAGGCGTGGAGTGCGATATCGCGGGGAATCCTTACCCCCGCGGGAACCATCCATGTTTAATTTCTGGGCCGATATCTTTTGACGATGTTATTGTTGTTTCACAGTCCAATGTGAATGAGAACGCGCTCGGGAAAGGAGAGAGAAAGATATCCCGGAAGAGGTTGAGCTGCAGAGTCCAGTCACATCACGACTGTTGAGCTATTCATACCATTTAGGTTAGCGTTCCTCCTCTCCTCTTTGAAATATCGATGAACCATTTCTTCCGTGTGTAGACGTTTTCTTTTTAGCTTAAAGTTTTTCCCTTCTTCATCTGTTTGTCTGTTTCTTCTTGTGCCATATGCCGCAACCAATGGTTTGTCCCTACTCTACACCATCTCTAAAGTTTTACACATGCATTAATACAAACGTTACCCGCGCGTAAGCATTTTCCTTTCTTAGATAAACAGAGATCTATCTTTTATGTTACGATACACCTGCCCCACTGGTGCGGCTGGACCGACATCTTTTGGCATTTGGGCGCAGCAACATTTCAACAATAACACCAGACCATACATCACTAATATTACAATAAAGAACAAAATCAATCCTTGTACTACTGATGTCTCGAGTGATCCCAACCATCCAGTTGCCCAGCCCCAAAGGGTGGATGCCGGAGGTTGTTTTAACTTTTTACTTCTTCCTGTATGTGTTCTGCCAAGTTAGTTATTTATTCTGAGCTATCTGGTATGTAGGTACAACATTCTGTACCTTTTAGGGCACAGGTTCCCCCTTTTTCTGCCAACACATAGTCAAGGGCCATCCGATTTTGCAGAGCTACTACGCGGAGGGCTACCATCTCTGCATTAACCTTGACTAGGGCTTCAGCAGTATCATTGGCCACCTGCTCCAAGACGGAGGCCAGGTTAATGGATTCCCTTGCCAATTTAGCCGTTCCATAGAAGGGGAACGCAATGGCCCAGAATCTTTCAGCCTCCGTGATGGCTCGTCTGACTCTCCGGTGGGGGTCCTTCAGAGAAACCACGTGATATATGTAGGGTATGATATAAGCCAGATAACAAGAACCCGTCCATTCTCGGGCAACCAGTGATAGGCCCTATGTTCGCACACGAAATCAGTCCCTTTGTAGGGGGTATACTTATTTATTTCTGGGGTGTCCCATTCTACTGACAAGCCACCTCTTTTTTTTAATGACGGGAGTTTCACTCTACCCGTTTCATCAGGCAAGGCAATGTTATATGTACAGTTACTGTAGCCCACAATAGGTTCTGTTGGTCGGCCCCTCTTTGTGAGACATAGACCACCCCCCCGTTTTTTCCTTCTGACTCCTCGTTCTCAGGAACGGTGGTAGATAGGAATCATTATATGTTGACCGTCTCCACCCACTACAAATTTCTGGGTTGTACCCATGACGTTGGAGCTTTGCTATAGTGCTGTCGTCTGTCTTGGTTTCATAACAGCCTACGCTTGTGCATCCTGCTCTAACTCCAAACATCCAACTGACCGTCTCATCATCACTAAGTGGGATTGTTTGTAGGGGGATTCCTTCCTCTGAGTGCGTGGGGACATGGGCGCAGACCCAACAGCTAGCATCGTCAAATCTCTTGGTATAAGTGTATGACTTATACAGGAAGGTATTCACCAGTAACTCTCTTTTGGCCCGTTGGGGTACTCTAGCCTGAGTCCTCCCGAGGCCACATATTATGTTTACACAAACGAGCAAACTACACATGATATCGCGTAACAAGTTCATCTTATCACTTTATGTTAACAATGTCCCAAAGGCTATATCGCCAAACTAACCACTTTGTTGCTTGTAGATTCTTTTTTCCTGTGGGTGCGAATAGAAAATTGTTCTTAATTTGTTTCCTCAATCACAACCATCTGGATTTCTTCCCGTGGTTCAACCGGTCGGAGTTGACGGGACCATTCCCATACATATTTAAGGATATATCCCAAGGTATATCCTATCAAGATAATACATATTATCCAAACCAGTGTTTGTGTCAGCGTCCATTTTCATTCGTAATATTGTCTAGCATTTTCCCCACTTTCTATGAAAGGTATTTGTTCTGGTGCAGCCATTCTTAAGTTGGTGAAGGCTTTCAGTTGTGTCCAGTGCTTCCATCGTCCCATGCCCTTTATATCAATGCAAGCACACGTATCCCCACTAATTGAAATCTGATATGGCCCTGACCATTTTGCGGCGAACGCGGGTTTTCCTGGTAGATTCTTAACCATTACCTTGGTCCCCGCTGGAGGGATATATGGGAACGCGGTCAATTCTAAATCCTTATCCTTTTCTTCCTGTCTGTCCCGCGTTTGCTGCCTCATTTCCTTTAACTGACTGCTTAATTGGAGGACATACCTTTAGAGGACCCACATCCTCTCCTCCTTCCCGTACCGGGCTACATGTTTTGCACTGCCTACTGTTGCCAAATGGCAAAGTGGTTTTCCCCAGTTTACTTTGTTCCCGTCTCCCTGTACCCAGGTTAACTTTCCTTGTCGTGAAACTATTAACAAATTAAATTCTTTTAACAAATCTATTCCTAAGATAGTCCCCTCACTGTTTGGGCATACACAAAATTGTGCGGGTAATAGTCGTCCCGCTAATTCCAATACTTGTATCTCACTTTTAAATGCATGTAAACGCTTCCCTCCCAACGTGTCATGTACATTTCTTCCTCTATTTTTACTTGGCAACTATGCTCATCCCCTTCTGTTAATATTCCGGATGCTGGGTTTATCCCAGTTTTTTTTTGTATTAATACTGATCCATCTCTTGGTAAGAGGATGGTTTCCCATTTTGCTTTCCGGCTATCTGATATAGTTCTGTTTAAAAGCCCATGGGGTTAATTTATAAAATCTTAATTTTCCTTCTGTCACTGTGGGGAAATACAAACTTAAAATTTAGACACTTAATTTAATAATGTCCATAATCTTTAAATTTCGTGCAGCCATAATAAAGTTGTTGCTTATAACTGGAGAAAAATTAGTTTTTCACATTTCAACAAGTTGCTTTAGAGGATTCCACCATAGCAACCGCGACTCCAAGGTTAAATCTTAGACTGAAACTCAATCTTTTGTTAAACAAACTTTTTGGTTTTCTTCTCAGTTTTTACACACCAGCTTAACTTAAATTGTAGTTTGAAGTTTTGTTTCAATTCTGGGTGCACAATCTTATTCAATGTGGTCTACACAAATTTACCCCAACCAGAATTTCACCGTGGTCACAATGAAAGTCTGGTTTTAATAGGTTAATTAACCTCAATAACTCCAATTCAATCCAGATCAATTTTTTTTAAACTAACCAGTATCACTTGGAAAAGTAAGAACCCATATTAACAAATAATCAATTACCCATGCCTTGTAAACATTCAAATTCATTTTCTTCCAGGCACATTGGCAACTGTGACTTCAAGGCTCAAGCTTATCTTTTGTAAAACAATTAACAAACTTAAAACAACACACACTTGTATATCATTCAAGACAAGTCTTCAAGGGGTTAAACAGCTTTTAACTCTCTGTACAAAAGAGTGGGTGGAGCTAAAACAAAAATGACTTCCACTTTCTTAAAGACAGACTTTCAGACAAAAGGATTACGGTAACTTCTTAAACATTCACAGTCTAGCAAACTTTCACTCTTTAACTCACACTTTCAGGCAAACTTTGATCCCAGAATTTTTTAAGGTTCCTGTCACTTCGCAAATCTTGAGTTTTATTTTTTCTCGGCCCAAATATTAATAACTTCCGTGTCGGTAAAACGTTAAATTTCTCTTTTTTTTGTAGCTCGGTGTCTCAGCAGCTTTTCCTGGCTTTCCAATTCCCTGTTTTTTTTTTCCTTCCTTTGCTGAGTTTTCAGATTGGTTAGCCTGCATAATCGATCTTTTTCAGTAGCTTTATCTCTCCCTCTCTCTCCTGCACTTTATGCTTAACCATATGGCTATGTTTCTCTCTTAACCCGTTGTGTTCAAGAGCTTACTGTGCTGCTAGATCGGCGGCCTGGTTCCCTTTTTGTTCCTGATTCTGTATTTTCTGGTGTGCCTTTATT
>JASTWF010002101.1:0-38673 GCA_030390025.1 Squalus acanthias | reverse complement strand
GTGTGCAATTCTGTTAGATGCAGGAGATGGTTCTGTGATAGATAGTAGATTGGCGGTTAGGATCAGATCAGCCATGATCTTATTGAATGGCGGAGCAGGCTCGAGGGGCCGATTGGCCTACTCCTGCTCCTATTTCTTATGTTCTTATGTTCGGCCCATGGTGCCTCCGTCGGCTCTTTGAAAGAACTATCCAATTAGACCCATTCTCCCCCCCAACACTCTCCCCCCCCCCCCCCCCCCCCCCCCCCCCCCCCATAGCCCTGCAACGTCTCCCCTTTTAAGTATTTATCCAATTCCCTTTGAGAGTTATTATTGAATCTGCTTCCACCACCTGAGGGGAGACTTGATTGAGGTGTATAAAATTATGAGGGGCCTAGATAGAGTGAATAGGAAGGACCTATTTCCCTTAAGCAGAGGGGTCAATAACCAGGGGGCATAGATTTAAAGTAATTGGTAGGAGGTTGAGAGGGGATTTGAGGAGAATCTTTTTCACCCAGAGGGTGGTGGGGGTCTGGAATTCACTGCCTGAAAGGGTGGTTGAGGCAGAAACCCTCATTAAATTTAAAAAAGTACTTGGATATGCACCTGAATTGCTGTAACCTGCAGGGCTGTGGACCAAGTGCTGGAAAGTGGGATTAGGCTGGATAGCTCTTTTTCAGCCAGCACAGACACGATGGGCCGAATGACCACCTCCCGTGCTGCAAACTGCTACGATTCTATGACCCTTCAACAATACGGAGTCATACAAAACAAAAAAAGGTCCCAGGTTTGATCTGCAGACTGCGCTGGATTCGCTGATCTCAGGTCGGTAGGGACACTAGAATTGGAAAAGGCAGGGACCAAAACCTCGACTAAAGTTCTACTGACTCCTCCCGGAAAGGCCCGTGTACAAGATCAAGCCTGGCAGCGAGGCCCACAAAGAAAGGAAGAATTGCATTTCTATAGCGCCTTTCACGACCTCAGGACGTCCCAATGCGCTTCACCGGCCAATGACATTTATTTTTGAAGTGTAGTCACTGTTGTAATAAGAACATAAGAACATAAGAAATAGGAGCAGGAGTAGGCCAATCGGCCCCTCGAGCCTGCTCCGCCATTCAATAAGATCATGGCTGATCTGATCCTAACCGCCAATCTACTATCTATCACAGAACCATCTCCTGCATCTAACAGAATTGCACACATGAAATAGGAGCAGAATCAGGCTACACGGTCCCTGGGCCCGCTCCACTACCCACAGGGCCATGACCGATCCGAACCTAGACTCATGTCCAAATTCCTGCCCGCTCCCCGTAACCCTTAATGCCCTTTACTTCTAGGAAACTGTCTATTTCTGTTTTAAATTTATTTAATGATGCAGCCAATTTGCGCACAGCAAGATCTTTTACATATCCCTGCACTGGGACTATCAGCCTAGATTTTGTTCTCAAGTCTCTGGCGTGGAACTCAAACCCACAACCTCCTCAGGTAGATGAAGAAGATCCCATGGCACTATTTCGAAGAAGAGCAGTGGGATTCTCTCGGTGTGCTGGGCCAATATTTATCCCTCAACCAACATGACTAAAAAAAAAATGTATCTGGTCATTATCTCATTGCTGTTTGTGGGATCTTGCTGTGTGCGAAAACTGGCTGCTACGTCACAACAGTGACTACACTTCAAAAAGTACTTCATTGGCTGTAAAGCTCTTTGGGACGTCTTGAGGTTGTGATCGGCGCTCTACAAATGCAAGTTCTGTCTTTATGACTCAGAGGTGAGAGGGCTACCCACCAAGCCAGAGGTTGTTGACACTCACAAAGATGTAGAGTCGGACGAGGTATCAGAGGGAGGTTGGCAATGGTGAAACCGCAGCCCAGCGCAAGTCGATGCCGGGGGAGACAGGGGGGAGGCACATCTGCTGGGACCAGACATTCCAGTAGCTAGTAGAAAGGGCAGAGGAATAGTGCAACGCCCTCTGCTTTGAGCGAGGCGTTTCATCAGCCATGTGGAAGAGATGAGTGCAAGGGTCAATCCCTTCCACCCAGTGACTAACTATTAATGGAGAGAGGCGAGGGAGTAGGTAGATCAAAGTTATCCAGTGACTCATTTTGGGTTACACCCCTTGCTGCAACAGCTCGACTCAAAAATATCACTCACCAGTGGGTGGGGCGGTGAAGAGGAGGCGAGGGCAGGGTTCCACCAGCCAGTGCAGATTCTGTCGCAGATGCGGGAGTCACTTCCACAGGAGGTGGGAGTGCAGCCGACAGCAGAAGTCTGATGAAATGCAACAACCCTTCCAGATCGCTGCACTCCTCCAATTCCTGCCTCTTGCGCATCCAATTTCCAATCGCTCCACCATTGGCGGCCGTGCCTTCAGTTGCCTCGGCCCTAAGCTCTGGGATTCCCTCCCTAATCCACTTCGCCTCTCTCTCTCTCTCTCCTCTTAAGACCCTCCTTAAAACTCAGCTCATTGACCAACCTGTCCCAATACCTCCTCATGAGGGTCGGTGTCAAATTTTGTGTGTCTGATAACGTCCCTGTGAAGAGCCTTGGGGGAGTTTTACTAGGTTTAAAAGGTGCTATAGAAAAGGCAAGCTGTTGTAATGTGCCCGACAGCGTCAGACACCTAGATTTTCATGGAGTTGCTGAGCTACCGTGAAGCCTCTGCTTAAATAAAATGAAGTGCGCAGACCTGGATTCCCTCCCGTTTAGAAATGGGAGCCATGGTTCTGCGGCTAGGCCACAAAGGAGGAAGGAAAGGGAGCAGCAGCAGCAGCACAAGGTCTCCATTTGCTGCAATGCTGGCGCCGGAGAATTAGAATTTAGAACATAAAAACATGAGAAATAGGAGCAGGAGTCGGCCATTCGGCCCCTCGAGCCTGCTCCGCCATTCAATATCATGGCTGATCATTGACCTCATCTCCACTTTCCCGCCCGATCTCCATATCCCTCGATTCCAAAAATCTATCGATCTCAGCCTTGAATATACTCAACGATTCAGCATCCACAGCCCTCTGGGGCAGAGAATTCCAAAGATTCACAACCCTCTGAGTGAAGAAATTCCTCCTCATCTGAGTCTTAAATGGCCGACCCCTTATCCTGAGACTATGCCCCCTAGTTCTAGACACTCCAGCCAGGGGAAAACAACCTCAGCGCATCTACCCTGTCAACCCCCCTCAGAATCTTGTATGTTTCCAACGAGAGCACCTCTCATTCTTCAAAACTCCAGAGAGTATATTTGTCCCATCCAAAAAGGGATCTTGGGTGGATTTCATAGAATTGCACAGCACAGAAAGAGCCCAGCCGACCCATGGTGTCACTATTGAAGCTCCTTCCACCGCCTTTTCAGGAAGCACATTCCAGATCACAGCAACTCGCTGCGTAAAGTAAAAATGAACAAAATTCTCCTCCTCATCTCCCCTCTGATTTTTTTTTGTGGCCAATTTTCTTAAATTGGTGTCCTCTGGTTACCGTCAGTTCTTTAAAAACCCCAGTACGTTTGTTACACGTAATTCCTTTGGAACCTTTCAAAAACCATGAGCTGTCCAATCTTCAAAAGGAGCAGTACGCTTTTAAACCAGCATTGGGGTTTAGAAGTACCAATTACAAAGTATTAACAGCACAGCAACAGGCCGTTCAGCCATTTAGGCTCCACACGAGCCTCCTCCCACCCTTCTTAATCTCACCCCATCAGTATAACCTCCTATTCTTTTCTCCCCTATGTGCTTATCTAGCTTCCCCTTAAATACATCTATGCCAGTCACATCAACCACTCCCTGTGGTAGCGAGCTCCACATTCTCACCACTCTCTGGGTAAAGAAGCTCCTCTCGAATTCCCTACTGGATTTATTTGTGAGAAGTCGCACAACACCAGGTTATAGTCCAACAGTTTTATTTATCAAAGTCTTTGATGTAATGCCTCCCTGACGGATTGTATCTCTGCAGACAAATTGTTCTCTGTGTATATATACTGTTCATGATGTGGAGATGCCGGCGTTGGACTGGGGTGGACAAAAATGAGAAGTCGCACAACACCAGGTTATAGTCCAACAGATTTATTTAATTTTACAAGCTTTCGGAGCAGTTCGCTCCTTCCTCAGGTAAGTTCCTCCGGGTGCTCCGGTTTCCTCCCACAGTCCAAAAATGTGCGGGTTAGGTTGATTTGGCTCTGATAAATTGACCCTTAGTGTTAGGGGGGGATTTAATATGTGGGGTTATGGGGATAGGAAGGGATATGTTAGGGGGAATTAAATACGTGGGGTTACGGGGATAGGGTGGGATAGGTGCAGGCTTGATGTGGGGATTCGGTGTGAGAAAGCAGGGACAGGGTACTGGATTTGGATGATCAGCCATGATCGTATTGAATGGTGGAGCAGGCTCGACGGGCCGAATGGCCTACTCCTGCTCCTAGTTTCTATGTTTCTATGAGAGAATCTCCCAGAATTCACAATTTAAACAGAGACAAAATCTATTCAAATCTTTCCCTACATCAAAGACACACTAAGAGCACAGCCAAGACAATGAGATGTGTCCCAGGGGGTCCAACGTGTCAAACCATCTGCTGGCTGCATATCCTGTCAATTTGTGTTGGTTCTGGTGTTAGTCTTTTTAAAAAAAAAAACACCTGGGAAGACCGGCCATGATGTCAAGTCACGTTCTGTGTGTCTTTGATGTAGGGAAAGATTTGAATAGATTTTGTCTGTGTTTAAATTGTGAATTCTGGGAGATTCTCTCACTGCTAACTTACCTGAGGAAGGAGCGAACTGCTCCGAAAGCTTGTAAAATTAAATAAATCTGTTGGACTATAACCTGGTGTTGTGCGACTTCTCATTTTTGTCCACCCCAGTCCAACACCGGCATCTCCGCATCAGGATTTATTAGTGACCTTCTTGTATTTACGGCCCCTGGTTCTGGTCTCACACGCAAGTGGAAACATCTTCTCTACGCCTGCCCCTATCAAACCCCGTCTTAATCTTAGTCAGTCGCCAGTCTGCAGTCCTACACGCTATGTTTTTGGGCAGAAGTGGAGCGAGTGGGATTCTGCCAAGGGGCAGGTTTTATAGTGCCTGGATGGCCTCCTACCAGAATGAAGCGCTTACGAAAGCCTGAACCTTTACAAGGATTCCAGTTCTAAACGCTGTGCCTGTGGATACGTCATACCCGAGGTTATTGGGTTCTCGCAGGTAAAACAAACACCAGTAAAAACCCTGAAAGCCAAATGTAACAAGAGAGATATTTAACTTATTCAGTCACCTTGAACGGCTCTCTTGGTCATAGTTTCCCCAGTTGTGAATTGTTTTTTTTTGGAGCCGTCAGAACAATCTCAGGGAGGTGGGCGACACAGGCCACTTTTATTGCCCATGCCTAGTTGACCTTTAGGTCACACATAGAAAAATAAAGCTTGCATTTATACAGCGTCTTTCACTACCTCAGGACGCCCGAAAGCGCTCGACAGCCAATGAACTACTTTTGAAGCATAGTCGCTGTTGTGATGTGGGAAACGCCGCAGCCAATTTGCGCACAGCAAGCTCCCGCAAACAGCAATGTGACAATGACCAGACAATCTGTCTTTAGTGATGTTGAGTGAGGGATAAATATTGGCCGTAACACCCGGGAGAACGCCCCCCTGCTCTTCTTCAAAATAAGTGCCGAGGGATCTTTCACGTCTACCCGAGAGCGCGGACGGGGCCTCGGTTTAATGTCTCTTCTGAAAGACGGCACCAGTACTCCCCCAGTACTGTACTCGAGCGTCAACCTGGAATTTGTGCTCAAGTCCCTGGAGTGGGATTTGAACCCACGACCTAGTGATGCAAAGGCAAGAGCGTTACCCTCCGAGCCACGGCTGATGCTGTAGCCAGTGCGCAGGCGCTGACTCCAGTGGCAAGTGAACAAGCAAACTACTCTGTCCTGGATGGTGGCGAGCCATCCAGGTGAGCAGCGAGTATTCCATCGCACTCCTGACTTGAGACTTGCAGACGGTGGAAAGGCTTCGGGAGGCCATGAGGTGAGCAATTCCTTCCAATATATGCAGCCTCTGCCCTGCCCTTGTAGTCACCTTGTTGATACGACTGGTCCAGTTAAGTGTCTTGTCAATGGTAACCATTCCCCCCCAACCCCCCAGAAATGTTGATGGGAGAAGTTACGTGGACAGCATGTTTCTAGAGGTGGCCACTCCACAGCTTAAGAGTATGCAGGCAGAGAGGGAATGGGTGACCACCAGACAGAAGGAGGACAACCAGGCAGGTAGTGCAGGAGTCCCCGAGTGCATCGTGCTCTCCAACCGATATTCTGTTCTGAATACTGGTGAGGGTGATGGTTCTTCTGGGGAGAGCAGCCAGAGTCAAGTCCACGGCACCACAGGTGGCTCAGCTGCACTGGGGGCTGGGGGCCAGGGGCCGGGGGGGGGGGGGGGTAAAAAGAGGGGGAAAAAAAGAGTGGAAGAGCAATAGTGGCAGGGGATTCAATAGGGAGGGGTGCAGACAGGCGTTTCTGCGGCTGTAGACGTGACTCCAGGATGGTATGTTGCCGCCCTGGGGCCAGGGTCAAGGATGTTACTGAGCGGCTGCAGGACATTGAGGGGGGGGATGGTGAACAGCCAGAGGTCGTGGTCCATATCGGTACCAATGACATAGGCAGAAAGAGGGATGAGGTCCTACAGGCAGAGTTTAGGGAGCTAGGAGAGAGATTAAAAAGCAGGACCTCAAAAGGTAGTAATCTCCAGATTACTCCCGGTGCCACGTGCTAGTGAGTACAGGAATAGGAGGATAAAACAGATGAATGCGTGGCTGGAGAGATGGTGCAGGAGGGAGGGCTTTAGATTCCTGAGGCATTGGGACTGTTTCTGGGGAAGGTGGGACCTGTACAAGCCGGATGGGTTACACCTCAACAGAGCCGGGACCAATATTCTCGCGGGGAGGTTTGTTAGTGCTGTTGGGGAGGGTTTAAACTAGCATGGCAGGGGGATGGGCACCAGCTTATAGGAGCAGAAAAGAGGAATAAGGTGCATAAGAGTGAGTGTGTTGGATAGTACTGGAGAAGATAGTACTAGAGGCGGCAGTAGTACCATATCAGATAGGAGCAGACTAAGAAAAATTAAAAAAAAGAGTTAGAATGCATGTAGGTAAACCACAAGTGTGGTGAATTATGTTGGTGAGCTACAAGCACAATTAGCTGTGTGGCAATAACAGAAATGTGGCTTAAAAACGGTGAGGACTGGGCACTTAATATTCAAGGGTACAAGGTGTTCAGAAAAGATAGGGAAGGAAAAAAGGGAAGTGGGGTGGCAGTGCTGATTAAGGAAGACAATGTAGTGCTGGAAAGGGAGGGTGTTCTTGAGGGGACAAGGACAGAATCCATTTGGTTAGAGTTGAGGAGCAAAAAGGGTATGATCACGCTATTGTGGGTATTCTACAGGCCCCCAAATAGTGAGAGGGAGGTAGAGGAGCAAATCTGCAGGGAAATCGCAGAGATATGCAAGAGCTATAGTGTGGTGATATTGGGGGACGAATTTCTGAAATGTGTTCAGGAGAATTTCCTTGAGTGTCTGTGGGAGAACACTTGGGTACGAGTGATCATCGTATCATAAGATTTAGATTAGCAATGGAGAGGAGCAAGGAACAATCTAGAGTGGAACTTCTAAACTGGAATAGGGCCAACGGATCTAGCCAGGGTAAAATGGAACCAAAGACCAACAGGAAAAACTGTAATGGAACAATGGGAGCTCTTTAAGGAGGAGATGTTCCAAGTACAGGCTAGGTACATTCCAACAAGAGGGAAGGGTAAGGGAACCAAAGCAAGGGCTCCTTGGATGATGAGGGAGATAGAGAAGATGATGAAACAGAAAGAGAGGGTGTATGATGCATGTCAGGTGAATTCTTCAAGGGAGAACCAGACCAAATACAATAAGCTGAGAGGATATGTGACGATGAAAATAAGATTGGCAAAGAGAGAATGAGAGTAGAATGGCGGTTAACAAAAAAAGGGAACCCAAAAATATTCTATTGGCATGTAAACAGTAAGTGGGTAGAAAGAGGCGGGGTGGGGCCTATTAGAGACAAAGAAGGTGATATGCTTAGAGGCGCAGGGCAAGGCTAGAATATTCAATGAGTACTTTGTATCGGTGTTTACTAAGGAGGTGGATGCTGACAAAATATCGGTAGAAGTGGAAAAGGTAGAAGCAATGGAAGGGGTGAAAATTGATACAGGGTGCACTAGAAAGGCTGGGTATGTTTAGAGTGGACAAGTCGCCTGGTCCAGATGGCTTGCATCTCAGGTTGCTAAGGGAATTGGGGAGGAGATAGCGGAAGGGCTTGCCATAATTTTCCAATCTTCCCGAGATGCGGGGGAGGTGCCAGAGGATTGGAAAGTGGCAAATGTGACACCATTGTTCAAGAAAGGGTGTAAGGACAATCCTAGTAACTACAGACCGGTCAGTTTATCAGTGGTTGGTAAAGTTTTAAAAACAATAATCAAGGAAAAAGTGAACGGGCACTTGGAGAGGTTTAAGCTAATTAAGGAGAGCCAACACGGAATTGTAAAAGGCAGATAGTGTTTGATTAATCTAATTGAATTTTTTGATGAAGTAACAGGGAGCATTGATAAAGGGAATGCAATGGATGTTGTCTACATGGATTTTCGGAAGGTGTTTGACAAAGTACCACATAGAAGGCAATTTAACAAAATTGAGGCTCATGGAATAAGTGGGTCAGTGGTAGCTTGGATAAGGAATTGACTTAAGGACAGAAAACAGCGAGTTGTGGTAAATGGGTGTTTTTCAGACTGGAGGATGGTAGACAGTGGTGTTCCCCAAGGGTCAGTGCTGGGGCCACTGATTTTGACCTGGATATTGGAATACAGAGTAGAATTTCTAAATTTGCCGATGACACCAAACTTGGGGGTATGGCAAACAGTGAGGATGATACCAATCGACTGCAACAGGACATAGAAAGGCTAGCAGAATGGGCAGACAAGTGGCAGATGGAATTTAATAGAGAGAAGTGTGAGGTGATGCATTTTGGCAGAAGGAACAGGGAGAGGCAATATACACTTAATGGCACAGTTTTAAAGAGTGTGCAGGGACTGAGGGACCTGGGAGTTAATGTGCATAGGTCCCTGAAGGTGGCGGGACATATTGAGAGAGTGGTTAGCAAAGCATATGGGATCTTGGGCTTCATAAATAGAGGTATTGAATACAAAAGTAGAGAAGTTATGCTGAACCTTTATAAAGCACTGGTTAGGCCACAACTAGAGTATTGCGTCCAGTTCTGGTCACCACACTTTAGGAAGGATGTGAAGGCCCTTGAGAGGGTGCAGAGGAGATTTACCAGAATGGTTCCGGGATGGAGGAATCTTAGTTACAAGGACAGGTTGGAGAAGCTGGATTTGTTTTCATTAGAGCAAAGGAGGTTGAGGGGTGATTTGATAGAAGTGTACAAGATTATGTTCCCACTAGTTGATGGTACAAGGACTAGGGGACACAGATTTAAGGTTTTGGGCAAGAGATACAGGGGGGATGCGAGGAAAAACTTTTTTACGCAGCGAGTGGTGATGACCTGGAACTCGCTGCCGACGGAAGCGGTCACACTCAATGTTTTCAAGGGGAGACTGGATAGGCACTTGAGGGAAATAAACTTGCAGGGCTACGGGGAGAGAGCGGGGGAAATGGGACTGACTGGATTGCTCTAGAGAGCCGGCACGGACTCGAGGGGCCGAATGGCCTCCTTCTGTGCCGTTATGTCTCTAAGTCAGCGATGGTGGCACTATTGAAGGCCAAGGTGAAGATGGCTTGGCTTTCTCTTGTCCGAGATGGTCATTACAACAGCGACTACACTTCAAGAAGCACTTCATTGGCTGTAAAGCACTTTGGGACATCCTGAGGTCATGAAAGGCGCTATATAAATGCAAGTTCTTCCTTCACTGAACTTTGCAGCGATTGGTTTACAAGTGGGTGGCCTGTTAGCTCACTTCTGAGGGAATCAAGACTCAAACCCATAGTGCAGTACTGGAATCACGTGTGGGCCTGACCAGGTGGGGGGGAAGTCAGGCCCCTTTTCCCGAGGGGACGTTAGTGAACCAGTTGGCATTTATGACGATCTGGAAGTTCTGACAGTTTTGTCACGGTTAGACCACAAATGAGCGGACCTACTGAACTTCGTTTCACAACTTTCCTTGGTGCGATTTGAACTCACGACCTCTTGGGTTGCTCATCCAGTAACATAGCCACGAGGCTACCGTGCCCATCATCGGGAGCCGGGGAGGAACAGCCACATGGATGTCACCTTCCCACTCTGAACGCTCCACCCTTTGCGTGAGGAAGTGTTTCCTAACTTCTCTCCTGAATGGCCTGGCTCTGATTTTACGGTCATGTCCCCTTGTCCCAGACACCCTCCACCAGTGTAAACGTTTCGCCCCATCTACCCTATCAACTCCTTCAAAATCCTAAAACCCTCAATCATATCACCCCTTAACCTTCTAAATTGCAGGGAATAAAAGCCTAGTTCATGTAATCTCTCCTTGGAGCCCTGGTAACATTCAGGTGAATCTGCGCTGTACTCCTTCCAATGCAAATACAGGAAACTCTTTATTAACCGGCACCCAAATATCCGGAAATCTCTCTTAACAGCAAAATTCTTGAGTAGGTAACCGGGGTTTTCCTTCATCTCGTTTAAAATTAACTTTAAAAAAACACGAGGCGTTTGCCTTGTATCGGAGCGTGTAGATTGGGAGGGGAATGTGCAGCCCGGGTAGGCAGCGGACACGGCAGATGGCGGTCCCCGGGGAGACGGAGCTCCGAATGCAGGCGCATGTCAGTGTGTACGGGGCTCTCGTACGTTGGGAGATATAACTCTCCATTATCCGGACTGTTTGATTAACCGGCACCACGCCGGTGCCGGTTAATAGAGAGTTTCCTATATAATTCTTTCCACGGTGTGGTGTCCAGAACTGTACACAGTACTCCAGATGTGGTCCAACCAGGGCTTTGTACAGCTGTAGCAAAACTTCTTCCCCCTTTACATTCTAGCCCTCTCGTTATAAAGGCTAACATTCCATTAGCCTTCTTGATTATTTTGTTTTGTGTTTGACTACTATATTTTATAGTGACCCGTGTACATGGACCCCTAAATCTCTTTGGACCTCCACCGAGAGTTCTTAAGGGAGCAAAGGGGAAGGAACCTGTTCACCATGTCCAGTATGTCAGCCGTGGCTCAGTGGGTAGCACACTCGCCTCCGAGTCAGAAGGTCGTGGGTTCAAGTCCCACTCCAGAGACTCGAGCACAAAATCCACACGACACTCCCAGTGCAGTGCTGAGGGAGAGCTGCATTGTCGGAGGTGCCGTCTTTCGGATGAGACGTTAAACCGGGGCCCCGCCTCCCCTCTCAGGGGGACGTAAAAGATCCCGCGGCCGCTATTTTGAAGAGGAGGAGAGTTCTCCCCTGGTGTCCTGGGCCAGTATTTATCCCTCAACCAACATCACTAAAAACAGATTATCTGGTCACCATCACATTGCCGTTTGTGGGAGCTTGCTGTGCGCAAATTAGCAGACGTGTTTCCTACAATGCAACAGTGACTATACTTCAAAAAGTACTTCATTGGCTGCCAAACACTTTGGGACGTCTGGAGGTCGTGAAAGGCGCTATATAAATGCAAGTCTTTCTTTCTTGTGTCTACGCCCTGCCCTCATTGAGACATTCCTCCACCCGTCAACACAGGGTCGGTCTGTACTGCATCCAGGACTTCCTACTGCTGGCTCCTCACTGGTTTGGCTGCATTCCTTTCACAAACCAAATATTGACATAAGTGCACTGCCTCAGCGGCAAGCACTTGGGCCCCCAGAGAGTGTGTGCGTCACATGACAATCACCAGGCAGCAAACCTACCTCCAACCAACATTCCTCCCACCACAGAGAATTTCAGACAGCCAGATAACCAAAACGCCAAAACTCGAGGGTCCGCACTCTTCCCCCACCTTTCTTTGAAATGTGGTCCCTCCCCTCCCTCGCATCTCCCAAAAGACGCACGGGGCTCCCGATCTCAACGTCCTCGCCTTGTCCTTGGGAGTTTGAAATGATTCCAGGAACGGATCTGGGAACGTTGCGCACGCCAAGGGACTCTGCCCAATTCCCCAAACAGGCAGGTGGGAAGGGCAGGAGAAGAAAGTTGTAGATGCACAGGACTCTCAAACCCCACCAGCAAACACCACAGTACTGAAGCTTCTTCTTAGGCAGTCCCTCGGAACCGAGGATGACTTGCTTCCACATTAAAAATGAGTCCTCAGGTGACTGATGAGTCCAATGCGGGACCTACAGTCTCTGTCACAGGTGGGGCAGACGGTGGTTGAAGGGGCGGGTGGGTGGGGTGCTTGGGTTGACGTGCGCTGCTTGCGCTTGGCTTCCGGCGAAGAGACTCGAGGTGTTCGGCGCCTTCCCGGATGCTTCTCCTCCACTTTGTGCGGTCTTGGGCCAGGGATTCCCAGGTGTCGGTGGGGATGTTGCACTTTTTCCAAGGAGGCTTTGAGGGTGTCCTTGAAGCGTTTCCTCTGCCCACCTGAAGCACAGCTGTGCAAGTTGACGCTATAGTCACATCAACACGGCAATCACACTTGGCATCAACCCCCAGGGCAAGTCGGCAACCCAACCACCACTCAGTAAAGCTCACTGACGGCCACACAATTGGGAATCCAATGCACATCAAGGTATTGTAAAAAAAATACTTTTATACAGCGCCTTTCACAACCTCAGGGCCTCCCAAAGCTCTTTACAGCCAATTTTGAAGTGTAGTCACAGTTGTAATGTAGGAGATTTACAAGGATGTTGCCGGGAGTAGAGAATCTTAGCTATGAGGAAAGACTGGATAGGCTGGGTCTGTTTTCCTTGGAACAGAGGAGCCTGAGGGGAGACCTTATTGAGGTGTATAAAATTATAAGGGGCCTTGATAAAGTGGATAGACAGGGCCGATTTCCCTTAGCAGAGGGGTCAAAAACCAGGGGGCACAGATTTACAGTAATTGGTGGATGGTTTAGAGGGTATTTGAGGGGAAATTTCTTCGCCCAGAGGGTTGTGGGGGTCTGGAACTCACTGCCTGAAAGGGTGGTAGAGGCAGAAACCCTAACCACATTTAAAGAGTGCTTGGATGTGCACTTGGGATGCTCTAACCTGCAGGGCTACGGACCGAGAGCTGGGAAGTGGGATTAGGCTGGATAGCTCTGTTGGCCGGCGCGGACACGATGGGCCAAAATGGCCTTCTTCCGTGCTGTAACTTATGAAATGCAGCAGCCAATTTGCACACAGCAAGCTCCCACAAACAGCAATGTGATAATAATGACCAGATCATCTGTTTTTAGGTGTTAGTTCAGGGATAACTATTGCCCAGGACACCGGGGAGAACTCCCCTACTCTTTGAAATAGTGCCGTGGGATCTTTTATGTCCACCCGAAGGGGCAGACGGGGGGTCTCGGTTTAACGTCTCCTCCGAAAGACGGCACCTCCGACAGTGCAGCGGAGGCTCCCTCAGTACTGGCACAGGGGTGTGTCAGCCCAGATTTGGTGCTCAAGTGCTCAGGAGTGGGGCTTGAACCCACGACCTTCGGACTCAGAGGCGAGAGCGCTAACCAACTGAGCCACGGTTGACACCAGTAGGAGAGATGACCGGAAGCCCGGTGTGAGAAATAATTTTGACAAGGCCCTGGAAGGGTAGGAGACAAGTAGCAAGATGGAGGGGATAGGGAACATAAGAACATAAGAAATAGGAGCAGGAGTAGGCCAATCGGCCCCTCGAGCCTGCTCCGCCATTCAATAAGATCATGGCTGATCTGATCCTAACCTCAAATCTAAAGAACACAAGAAGTAGGAGCAGGACCCGGCCACTCAGCCCCTGGGCCCGCTCCGCCACCCACAGGGCCTCGACCGATCCGAACTCAGCCTCATGTCCAATTTCCTGCCCGCTCCCCGTAACCCCTAATTCCTTTTACTTCTAGGAAACTGTCTATTTCTGTTTTAAATTTATTTAATGATGCAAATTCCACAGACCTACTACCCTCTGAGTGAAGAAGTTTCTCCTCATCTCAGTTTTGAAAGAGCAGCCCCTTATTCTAAGATTATGCCCCCTAGTTCTAGTTTCACCCATCCTTGGGAACATCCTCCCCGCATCCACCCGATCAAGCCCCTTCACAATCTTATATGTTTCAATAAGATCGCCTCTCATTCTTCTGAACTCCAATGAGTAGAGTCCCAATCTACTCAACCTCTCCTCATATGTCCACCCCCTCATCCCAGGGATTAACTGAGTGAACCTTCTTTGTACTGCCTCGAGAGCAAGTATGTCTTTTCTTAAGTATGCACACCAAAACTGGGGAGGTTTAAGTGGAGAGTGCCACATAGTAGGGCCAGGACGACAGAGACAGGAACTTGGGGAAGGGAGGTGCAAAGAGTGCACAGTCCTCCAATAAAGCCATAGACCTATTTACACAGAGGGTTTCTGTTATTTTGTACACAGAGCATTTCCTCCCTCCCCCCACCGCCCCTCTCCACGCCCCCCCCAGTCAGGTGGAGGACAGTATCTCAGAGGAGATGCGGTCAACTGTCGGACGCTATGCTAAAAGGGAAATGCCATCTCTATTTTCGCGCCTCAGATATTGCGAGCATTTTCTCACAGCAGCAGCAGCCAAGCAACATACTCAACAGCCACAGCAGCAACCGTTTCCTGCTCGCTCTCGCTGCAGCATTTTACAAGAGCGTTGCAAAGCAGCAAGCCAGCCTCTTCCCTGGGTCACCAACCCTCCAGGATGGGCCCCCGGAGTCTCTAATCTCCTTGCTGCGAGCAACCCCAGGAGTAAAACCCCAGGGACGTTAACACTATTGTTTTTAAATCATCATTTTGCGTTGACCGATTTTGGTTTATTAGTTATAAAAAAAATATAACTAATGGTGAGAAAAGGGGCTGTTTGACTTTTTTTATATTCGTTTGTGGGTTCTGGGCGTCGCTGGCCAGGCCAGCATTTATTGCCCATCCCTAACTGCCCTTGAGAAGGTGGTGGTGAGCCGCCTTGAACCGCTGCAGTCCGTGTGGTGTAGATACTTCCACAGTGCTGTTAGGGAGGGAGTTCCAGGATTTTGACCCAGCGACGATGAAGGATCGGCGATATATTTCCAAGTCAGGATGGTGTGTGACTTGGAGGGGAACTTGGAGGTGGCGGTGTTCCCATGCGCCTGCTGCCCTTGTCCTTCTAGGTGGTAGAGGTCACGGGTTTGGTAGGTGCTGCCGAAGAAGCCTCGGCGAGTTGCTGCAGTGCATCTTGTAGACGGTGCACACGGCAGCCACGGTACGCCGGTGGTGGACGGGAGGGAGTGAATGTTTAAGGTGATGGATGGGGTGCCAACTGACAGTCGAGAATCATACAATCGGGTATCGAAGAGTCTGTCCGCTTTCCAATTGGTTGATGGGGAAAGGCAGGATGGACGTGGCGGGTGACCAATGGCGGGAGTTTGGGGGCGGGGCGGTTGGAGGCCGGAGGTCGTGCGATCAAACCGCCAAGAATAGGCCCAAGCAGCTCCTACTCCAGTGGTTTCACTTCAACTCCAAAGCTCTGCAACAGGCTTTAGACTAAAAAGAGAAGTGGGAGGGGAGGGGCAACAAAAGCAAAACCAGGCTCCTGAATCATTTGGTTTTGCGATGTGGCTTAAAAGTAGAGGTCCTTGCGCAAAAATGAGGAAGCTAAATAATTTATACGAGGGCACCAAAACCTAGCTGCAGTGGCGGTGTTTGTGCGCGTGGGATCAGGAAGAGAAAGACTGCACTCTCATCGACATAGCAGCTTTCAGGACCTTGGATTAATGGCACCTCCGACATTGGTTGAGGGATAAATATTTGGCCAGGACACCGGGAAGAGCTCCCCTGCTCTTCGTCGGAATAGTGGCCGCGAGATCTTTTACGTCCACCCGAGAGGGTAGACGGGGCCTCGGTTCAATGAAAAGACAGCACCTCTCAGTGCCGCGCTCCCTCCCTCAGTACTGCACTGGGAGTGTGTCGGCCTAGATTTTTTTTTGCGCTCAAGTCTCTGGAGTGGGGACTTGAACCCATGACCTTCTGACGCGGAGGCGAGCGCGCTACCCACTGAGCCCCGGCCGACACCAAAGTACTCCTTCACTGCGGCCGTTGGAAGCCTGACGGTCCGTGAAAGTTACTGAAATATTTTGACTCAGTAAGTCCCGATAGCAGAATGTCTGGAACGTAAGAGGCCATTCAGCCCCTCGAGCCTGTTCAGCGCCATTCAAGGAGATCATGGCTGATCTGCACTTCAACTCCATTTACCCGCTTTGGTTCCGTAACCCTTGCCTGACAAAAATAAAATTGATCTCAGTTTTGAAATTTTTCAATTGCCCCCCCCCCAGTCACAGTTTTTTGGTGGGGTGGGGCATGGGGGGGGGGGCGGGAGAGAAAGAGAGAGTTCCAAACCATGTCAGATGGTGGTGGAACACCATCATCTTCAAGTTATGCACCAGTCCAACAAGCAAGCGCCTGGCCACCGCCCCTTGACATTCAGCGGCATTACCATCGCCGAATCCCCCACCATCAACATCCTGGGGGGTCACCATTGACCAGAAACTTAACTGGACCAGCCACATAAATACTGTGGCAACAAGAGCAGGTCAGAGGCTAGGTATTCCGCAGCGAGTGTCTCACCTCCTGACTCCCCAAAGCCTTTCCACCATCTACAAGGCACAAGTAAGGAGTGTGATGGAATACTCTCCACTTGCCTAGCTGAACGCAGCTCCAACAACACTCAAGAAGCTCGACACCATCCAGGACAAAGCAGCCCGCTTGATTGGCAACCCATCCACCACCTTAAACATTCACTCCCTCCACCACCTTAAACATTCACTCCCTCCACCACCGGCGTACCGTGGCTGCAGTGTGTACCATCTCCAAGATGCACTGCAGCAACTCGTCAAGGCTTCTTCGGGAGTACCTTCACCACACGGATGGCAGTGGTTCAAGAAGGAGGCTCATCACCACCTTCTCAAGGGCAACTAGGGATGGGCAATAAATGCTGGCCTTGCCAGCGACGCTCACATCCCATGAACAATTTTTTTTTTTAAATTCCCTCCCATCATCACTGGGTTAAAAAAGCACCATTGAATTCACTGCGTTTGGAGCTCCCTATCTAACAACATTGTGGAAACAACCATCAGCACAAGGACATTTCAAGATTGAGGCTCACTGCCAACTTCTCAAGCATCCGGGGATAGGCAATAAATGCGGCCTTGCCGGCGCACTCACATCTCGTGAACAAAGGCTTAAGAAAAGATACATCACTGATAAACCACAGCAATGTGCGAGCACAGCCTACTCCACCAACTGAACACATTGGAATAGGGTTACTCGGTATCGTGCCAGGTCGGCCCTCTGTAGCTCCCCCAGTGGGTCAATGCACCATTTCATAAGTGCTTCATTAGCATCAGTCCCCTGAGCCAAGGGGAAGTGCTGGGTGGGTGGAGGGGGGCACAGCTCCTGATCACTATCTTGTAACTCTTACTGCAAATCAGGAGCGTGGTAGAGTTGGGAGGAGGACGACAAGGTTGAGCCCAGCTGCGATGTCCCGGGAGCGGTTGTATGGCTTGACGCTCATCACTTGGACCGAGGCGACAAATGGTCACTTGCAAGAGGGTCAGGAGAGGGGCAACGATTCAATAAATGGAGGATGTGGTCTCCACATCTCAGCGTCAGCCGTGGCTCAGTGGGTAAGCACTCGCGCCTCGGAGTCAGAAGGTTGTGGGTTCAAGTCCCACTCCAGAGACTTGAGCACATAACCCAGACTGACACTGCAGTGCAGTACTGAGGGAGCGCTGCACTGTTGGAGGTGCTGTTAAATTGAGACCCCCTCCGCCCTCTCACGTGGACCTTAAAGATCCCATGGCACTACTCGAAGAAGAGCAGGCGAGTTCTCCCCGGTGCCCTGCCCAATAATCATCCCTCAACCAACAGCACTGAAACAGATTATCTGGTCATTCGCTCATTGCAGTTTGTGGGATCTTGCTGTGCGCAAATTGGCGGCCGCGTTTCCTACATTACAACAGTGACTCCACGTCAAAAAGCGCTTCAGGACATTATGATGAAAAGCTTTATATATAAAAGTGCAACTCTCGTGTGCTTTGAACAGCCTGAAGCACATGGGGGGAGTTAATGCCTCAATCCCTCGGCCAATTACATCCAACAACCCCACCTTTCCCAACCCCACTCGCTGCCACCAAGTGGCAACTCAGCCACGCCTCTTGCTCCGATTCTTTGGCCCGCACATGGTGTTGGCTGAAGGGTCGATTTTCCCTCTCGCCGAGGAGCAGCCTGGCATCCCAACTCCTCCCCGCAGGAAGACAGCTCTGTGCAGGGCAGTGCATGGAGCAACAGGTTCAGTACAAACACAGCGGGAGCAGGAGCGGGGGAGGGGGGGGGGGGAAAAAAGAGACCCCCCGTCCATTTTCCATTGCCGCTACCACCCCCACCACCCCATCCTCCAGCCATCAGCCTTTCATACTCGCAAAAATAACCAGTAATTTACCCCAGCGTATTACAGCTCAGAATGCTCCCACCAGACATAGCCCCGATAGCAAGTGCAGAATCTTACACTGTTGAAAAAGGTGACTGCTTATAAATCTCACAAACTCACCATATCCACTTTACCAACACTGTACATTTGCACTAGGGGTTGCCAACCCTCCAGGATCGCCCTGGAGTCTCCAGGAGAGGGCTAACAAGGAAAGGGAATACACATTAAATAGTAGGACACTGAGTAGGGTAGAGGAACAAAGGACCTTGGAGTGCATGTCCACAGATCCCTGAAGGTAGCAGGCCAGGTATATAAGGTGGTTAAGGCAGCATACGGAATGCTTGCCTTTATTAGCCGTGGCATAGAATACAAGAGCAGGGGGGGTTATGCTTCAACTGTATAAAACACTAGTTAGGCCTCAGCTAGAGTACTGCATGCAGTTCTGGTCACCACATTACAGGAAAGATGTGATTGCACTAGAGAGGGTACAGAGGAGATTTACAAGGATGTTGCCGGGAGTAGAGAATCTTAGCTAAGAGGAAAGGCTGGGTTTGTTTTCCTTGGAACAGAGGAGGCTGAGGGGAGACCTTATTGAGGTGTATAAAATTATGAGGGGCCGAGATAGAAAGGACCTATTTTCCCTTAGCAGAGGGGTCAAAAATTTAAAGTAATTGGGGGAAGGTTTAGAGGGGATTTGAGGGGAAATTTCTTCACCCAGCAGGTGGTGGGGGTCTGGAACTCACAGCC
The DNA here is from genome assembly GCA_030390025.1 of Squalus acanthias. Taxonomy (NCBI): domain Eukaryota; kingdom Metazoa; phylum Chordata; class Chondrichthyes; order Squaliformes; family Squalidae; genus Squalus; species Squalus acanthias. Next base: position 19,414 of record JASTWF010002101.1, on the reverse strand, counting down.
TGAAAGGGTGGTAGAGGCAGAAACCCTAACCACATTTAAAAAGTACTTGGATGTGCACTTGGGATACTGTAACCTGCAGGGCTACGGACCGAGAGCTGGGAAGTGGGATTAGGCTGGATAGCTCTTTGTTGGCCGGCGCGGACACGATGGGCTGAAATGGCCTCCTTCTATGATTCTATGATTAATCTCCAGGAGCAACCCTGGAGAAAAATCACAGGGACAATAAACAAAATTGCGTGTTTAAAAAAAAATAAAAAAATTCTTGGAACACTTGTTTCCTAGTTATAAAAATAACAGACACCCGGGGGAAATAAAGGCTGTTTGACAGACAAGAATCATCCGATCGGGTAATCAAGCGTCTATTCACTTTCCAATTGGCTGGGAAGGCGGTGTGCCCTGAGGATGGCCATGTCGGGCGACCAATGGCAGGAGTGTGGGGGCGGGGTAGTTGGGGGCAGGGCAGTTGGGGGCAGGAGGTCATGTGAAGAAACCTCCAGGAATATGTCCAGAGTTGGCAACCCTAGTTTGCACATACACTATTCCCTTCCCCCTCCTATCGGAGCAGGCTGACGTGAGCGGCCTATAATTTTCTGTCCTGCTTATAGGTCTGTACTCCCGCTTCGCCTGGACAGTGTAGACAAGCTCCAGCATTGGCACCTCGAGCAACTCCCACTAATGGATGAAAAGACTAATAAACACAGAACTGGATTTTACATTTTTTTTTTTTTTAAAACCCTTTGCAATATTTAAAAACGCAAAAACAAAAGCAAGCGGTCAGATCAATTTATTCGAGAACAGCATCGCAGAGCAATCTCAGCTCTGGGTCTCCATGGTGACGTCATGGCAACGGGCCTGCTTGGCCTGCAGCCTGGAGGCCCAGCCGACAACCAGGCTCCTATGCAATTCCAAAGATCACAGGAGTGAGGCAAACTCGCCTGAACTTCAAACAAACATCACGGGTTCCAGCAGCTTCAACCTGAAAATGATAAATCACCAGTTGCCAGGCTCAGCTATGCTTAGGCCACTACTAGGTATGCTGCAACTAATGCAAACTGGTCTCCATATTACATAAAACGAGAGAGTCACTGGAGAACGTGCAAAAAAGATTTACAAGGATGATACCAGAAATGAAAGGATACAACTATAAAAAAAAAGGAAAGACTTGCATTTATGTAGCGCCTCTCACAACCTCAGGACATCCCAAAACATTTATTGCCAATTAGGTACATTTGAAGTGTGGTCACTGTTGTAACGTAGGAAACACAACAGCCAATTTAGTGCACAGAAAGCTCCCATAAACAGATAATCTGTTTTTTTTTTGAAAAAAGTGATGTTGATTGAGGGATAAAATATTGGCCCCGACACCGGAGATAACTCCCCTGCACCTCTTCGGAATATGATGTGGAGATGCCGGCGTTGGACTGGGGTGGACAAAAATGAGAAGTCGCACAACACCAGGTTATAGTCCAACAGATTTATTTAATTTTACAAGCAAGAGGAAGGAGCGAACCGCTCCGAAAGCTTGTAAAATTAAATAAATCTGTTGGACTATAACCTGGTGTTGTGCGACTTCTCACTCTTCGGAATAGTACCATGGGATCTTTTACATCCACCTGAGAGAGCAGACGGGGCCTCGGTTCAACGTCTCATCCGAAAGACGGCACCTCCGACAGTGCAGCGCTCCCTCAGTGCCGCACTGGAGTGTCAGCCTGGATTTTTGGGCTCAAGTCTGACACAGAAGGACGCTACCCACTGAGCCACGGCTGACACATGTACTGCATGTAGGGTGAAAAAAATATAACTGGCAATCCCAAATTAACATAATGGAAAGCGAACGCAAGTTGTGTGTCTTTCACAGTAGGACCCCGTAAAACGGAGGGGGGAACATGCTGGCAGATAATTGCCCTACATTAAAACCAACACCACTGAAGCAGATTGTCTGGTCATTTATCTCATTGCTGTTTGTGGCACCTTGCTGTGCGCAAACTGGCTGCCGCATTTCCTACAATTGCAACACACTTGCAATGCACTCCATTGGCTGCAAAGTGCTTGGACGCTATATAAATGCAGTTCTGTCTTTCTCTTTTGCATGTCTGGTAAGAGTGAGGAGAGGCTGGGGCTTGACTATGACACAATGATCAAACCGTTTGACCACTCCCTAGGCTCCACACTTGTCCTGCCGAGAAGGAAAATGGGAAGCATTTTTCCTTTTCCACTGGCATCACTTTGGGTGGGTTTGAATTTAGAAGTTGGATTGCGGCCAATTCCAGCGCTGAGCGGAGGTCCCTACGCTAGTACAGCCAACTGCTGAGCTCCTCCGGTACCCATCCCAGCCTAGGGTTGCCCTGGAGTCTCCGGGATTTGAAGATTAACTCCCTGGACACTATTGCAAGCAAAACCCGGGAGAGAAAAATCATAGGGACGCTAGTGTGCATTAAATTTCATCTCGCTTTGATCTGTCCAACTCACTCGATAATTCCAGAATCCTAGCCCCTCCCGAACCATCAACAAATTTGACTGCTTTTCCCCCCCCCCCGCCCCCGAGTTTCCCTATCAATGTTTTGTCACCCTTTTTGAAAACGGGCACTCGTTCGCCTGTTTCTAATCTATCGATACCATCCCCGGTGTCCAGTGGCTCCCTTAGAATGGTCGCCCGTCCCTCATAAATCTCCCCCCTCGTCACTCTGGGATAAGTACCGTCCATCCCGGGGGCTTTCTTTGTTTTGAGCTGGGCCTCCCGTCTCACTTATATCGCAGTCGCTGATTTCACTTCAATTATCTCTTACTCGCTCTGTGCGTCGCCCAATAGCGTGCCTTTGGGGAGGGCGTACTATTAACGTCTTCCCCCTTGTGAATCCTAGGAGGAAGCAATCCTTCGGAATATCAGCTCTCTCTCGTGCTCAGATATACAAGTCTCACTAACATTTCCTCATTGTTGGGAGCTCTGCCTTTTTGCAAGTTGGAGACACTAATCCTGCCATGGACCAACGCCAATGTAAATAGGACCATAAACGCTCACACCTTTTAGAGGCAGATTTGATTTTAAAACTGCGTTGCCTGGTAACAATTGATAACCCCAGGTTAGAATAATTACTTTTTTTTTATTGGCGGGGGGTGGGGAGGTTGGTAAATAGGAGAAGAAGTGAAATTCAGAATATCAGGTGAATCCAATGCCACAAGTATCAATTTGCCAACATAGCTTCTCTCAACATTTTATCTCGAGAGCGGCTTTGCTCAGGGGCCACGGTCAAGATGACAGTGCAAAGCATCATGGGATGATGTCAACCTGTATGTGCTGCTGGTTTTTAATTGTTTATGGGATCTGGGCGTCGCTGGCAGGGCCAGCATTTATTGCCCATTCCTAATTGCCCTCGAGAAGGTGGTGGTGAGCCGCCTTCTTGAACCGCTGCAGTCCCTGTGGTGAAGGTACTCCCACAATGCTGTTAGGGAGGGAGTTCCAGGATTTTGACCCAGCGACGATGAAGGAACGGCGATATATTTCCAAGTCAGGATGGTGTGTGACTTGGAGGGGAACTTGGAGGTGATGGTGTTCCCATGCACCTGCTGCCCTTGTCCTTCTAGATGGAAGAGGTCGCGGGTTTGGGAGGTGCTGCCGAAGAAGCCTTGGTGAGTTGCTGCGGTACATAAGAACTTAAGAAATAGGAGCAGGAGTAGGCCAATCGGCCCCTCGAGCCTGCTCCGCCATTCAATAAGATCATGGCTGATCTGATCCTAACCGCCAATCTACTATCTACTATCACAGAACCATCTCCTGCATCTAACAGAATTGCACACACGAAATAGGAGCAGAATCAGGCTACACAGTCCCTGGGCCCGCTCCACTACCCACAGGGCCATGACCGATCCGAACCTAGACTCATGTCCAAATTCCTGCCCGCTCCCCGTAACCCTTAATGCCCTTTACTTCTAGGAAACTGTCTATTTCTGTTTTAAATTTAATTAATGTTGTAGCTTCTACAGCTTTTTGTGGCAGCATATTCCATGGACCTACCACCCTCTGAGTGAAGTAGTTCCTCCTCATCTCAGTTTTGAAAGAGCAGCCCCTTATTCTAAGACTATGTCCCCTAGTTCTCGTCTCACCCGTCATCGGGAACATCCTCCCCGCATCCACCCGATCCAACCCCTTCACAATCTTATATGTTTCAATAAGATCGCCTCTCATTCTTCTGAACTCCAATGAGTAGAGTCCCAATCTACCCAACCTCTCCTCATATGACCACCCCCTCATCCCCGGGATTAACCGAGTGAACCTTTTTTGCACTGCCTCGAGAGCAAGGATGTCTTTCCTTAAGTAAGGACACCAAAACTGTATGCAGTATTCCAGGTGCGGTCTCACCAATACCTTGTACAACTGAAGCAATACCTCCCTATTTTTATATTCTATCCCCCTAGCAATGAAAGCCAACATTCCATTTGCCTTCTTAATCACTTGCTGCACCTGCATACTAACCTTTTGAGTTTCGTGCACCAGGACCCCCAGATCCCTTTGCACTTCAGTACTCTCCAGTTTCTTGCCATTAAGATAATAAATTGCTCTAGGATTTTTCCTGCCAAAGTGCATCACCTCACACTTTCCAGTGTTGTATTCCATCTGCCAAATCTCTGCCCACTTACTTAGCCTGTCTATGTCCCCTTGCAGGTTTTTTATGTCCTCCTCACTCACTACTTTCCCTCCCATCTTAGTATCATCTGCAAATCTTGTGGATGGTACACACTGCAGCCACGGTGCAGCCGGTGGTGGAGGGAGTGAATGTTTAAGGTGGTGGACGGGGTGCCAATCAAGCGGGCTGCTTTGTCCTGGATGGTGTTGAGCTTCTTGTGTTGTTGGAGCTGCACTCATCCAGGCAAGTGGAGAGGGTTTTAAGTGAGTCACCCCGGACAGGGGTATCCCCGCAGAAAGCTGGAGAGAAGGCGGGGGGGGGGGGGAAGCAAAAGAGGGCCGGAAATTGTTTTAAAAACTTCCATACTCTTTAAAAAAAAAAAAAGGGGTGGGGGGGCCGCTCACTCACTGTGCATCTCCCAATAGCGTTCCTTTGCTTTTCCCCCCCCACCACCCTACGGACAACAAAAAGGAGGGGAGGGAACAGCTGTGGCTCAGTGATTAGCACTCCCGAGTCAGAAGGTTGTGGGTTCAAGTCCCACTCCAGCACATAATCTAGGCTGACGCTCCCAGTGCAGTACTGGGGGAGTGCCGCAGTGTCGGAGATGCCGTCTTTCAGGTGAGACATTAGGCCAAACGGAGTCTGCCGTCTCAGGTGGACGTAAAAGATCCCACGGCTCTCTTTCGAAGAGTCCTTACCCCTGGCCAATATTTAGCCCTGAACCGAGTTTGCTGTGCACAAATATGATGGAATACTCTCCACTTGCCTGGATGAGTGCAGCTCCAACAACACTCAAGAAGCTCGACACCATCCAGGACAAAGCAGCCCGCTGGATTGGCACCCCATCCACCACCTTAAACATTCACTCCCTCCATCACCGGCGTACCGTGGCTGCAGTGTGTACCATCTACAAGATGCACTGCAGCAACTCGCCAAGGCTTCTTCGGCAGCACCTCCCAAACCCGCGACCTCTTCCACCTAGAAGGACAAGGGCAGCAGGCGCCTGGGAACACCACCACCTCCAAGTGGTAGGGAAATTATTGGAAAAAATTCTGAGGGACAGAATTAGTCTCCACTTGGAGAGGCAGGGATTAATCAGGGATAGTCAGCATGGCTTTGTCAGGGTCATGTCTGACCAATTTGATTGAATTTTGCGAGGGGGTGACTAGGTGTGTGGATGAGGGTAGTGCAGTTGATGTAGTCTACATGGACTTCAGTAAGGCATTTGACAAAGTCCCGCATGGGAGACTGGTAAAGAAGGTAAGAGCCCATGGGATCCAGGGCAATTTGGCACATTGGATCCAAAATTGGCTTAGTGGCAGGAGGCAGAGGGTGACGGTCGAAGGTTGTTTGTGTGACTGGAAGCCTGTGTCCAGTGGTGTACCGCAGGGATCGGTGCTGGGTCCTTTGCTGTTTGTAGTGTACATTAATGATTTAGATATGAATGTAGGAGGTATGATCAGTAAGTTCGCAGATGACACGAAAATTGGTGGAGTGGTAAATAGCGAGGGGGGAAGCCTCAGGCTACAGGACGACAGATGAGTTGGTTAGATGGGCAGAACAGTGGCAAATAGAATTTAACCCTGAAAAGTGTGAGGTGATGCATTTTGGGAGTACAAAGGCAAGGGAATACACAATGAATGGTAGGACCCTAGGAAGGACAGAGGATCAGAGGGACCTTGGTGTGCATGTACATAGCTCCCTGAAGGCAGCAGGACAGGTTGAGAAGGTGGTTAAAAAGGCATATGGGATACTTGCCTTCATTAACCGAGGCATAGAATATAAGAGCAGGGCGGTTATGATGGAGCTGTACAAAACATTAGTTAGGCCACAGCAGGAATACTGTGTGCAGTTTTGGTCACCACATTATAGGAGGGATGTGATTGCATTGGAGAGGGTGCAGAGGAGATTCACCAGGATGTTACCTGGGCTGCAGCGCTTCAGCTATGAAGAGAGACTGGACAGGCTGGGGTTGTTTTCCTTAGACCAGAGAAGGCTGAGGGGGGAACCTGATTGAGGTGTACAAAATTATGAGGGGCGTAGATAGAAAGGAACTTATCCTTAGTAGAGGGGTCAATAACCAGGGGGCATAGTTTCAAGGTAAGGGGCAGGAGGTTTAGAGGGGATTTGAGGAAAAACTTTTTCACCCAGAGGGTGGTTGGAATCTGGAACTCACTGCCTGAAAGGGTGGTAGAGGCAGGAACCCTCAACATTCAAGCAACATTTAGATGAGCACTTGAAACGCCATAGCATACAAGGCTACGGACCAAGTGCTGGAAAATGGGATTAGAATAGACAGGGCTTGATGGCCGGCGCGGACACGATGGGCCTCTTTCTGTGCTGTATAACTCTGACTCTATAAGGTTCCCCTCCAAGTCACACACCATCCTGACTAAGAAGTATATCGCCGATCCTTCATCGTCACTGGGTCAAAATCCTGGAACTCCCTCCCTAACAGCACTGTGGGAGTACCAACACCACACGGACTGCAGCGGTTCAAGGCGGCGGCTCACCACCACCTTCTCATGGGCAACAAATGCTGGCCTTGCCAGCGACGCCCAGATCCCATAAATGAATTTAAAAAAATACTTGTAAAAGAAAATAATTGCAGGGCTAAGGGGAAACAGCAGCAAGGGGGAGTCGAACTAATTGGATCGCTCTTTCAAAGAGCTGGCACAGGCACGATGGGCCGAATGGCCTCCTTCTATATTGTATGATTCTATGATAACACTTTAAAAGGTAGTCGATTAGGTTGTAAAGAGCTTGGGGATATCCCGAGGATGCGATAATGGTGTATATAAATCTGAGTGCTCTCTTCATAATCGAAACGCAACACTGTATTCACACCGAGCGCTATCATCAGACATCATTTATGGTTCCTTCAGTAAAGAAACATGCCCCTTCTGTAAAGAAACATTCTCCTTCTCTGGCACGGCCCCAAATACAGCGCACACATTGCTTACGGGTCACAAGCACAAAATCTTCCCTGTGACACGCCCCACCAGAACAGACTTTTCAAGCAGGCCAGATAGGCCCAGGGTTGTTGTCCTGGAGTCTGGGGCGGGTCTTGAACCCACCACCTTCTGACTCAGAGGCGAGAGTGCTACCCACTGAGCCACTGGCTGACATAGAAACATAGAAGATAGGAGCAGGAGTAGGCCATTCGGCCCCTCGAGCCTGTTCCACCATTTAATGAGATCATGGCTGATCATCCAAATTCAGTACCCTGTCCCTGCTTTCTCCCCATATCCCTTGGTCCCTTTAGCCTTAAGAAATATATCTAACTCCTTCTTGAATATATTTAATGAATTGGCCTCAACTGCCTTGTGTGGTAGAGAATTCCACAGGTTCGCCACTCTCTGGGTGAAGAAATTCCTCATCTCAGTCCTAAATGGCTTACCACTTATCCTTAGACTGTGGCCCCTGGTTCTGGGCTCCCCAACCATCGGGAACATCCTTCCTGCATCTAACAGACTTGCGAGAAGGGGAGCGAAGGAACCAACCTCGAGCGGTTGAAGAGACAATTGGAAGCGGTTGTTAGGCCCTGAGCTGGCCTGTCGGAATTTTTCCTCACGGGCCAAACGGGCATCTCTCATCCGGATCGAGCTCGCGACCGCAAACCGCCAGCAAGATGGCAGACTTTCTCCCACAACAGGGCAGGCCATCGTCGCTGGAGCTGCTTCCAACTTGGTAATCCAATATCTATTGGAGGCGGCCCACAGTCCCTCAGGGCTCTGCTGATGATTGATCAGGCACACAGACTCATTAACATGAACCTGGGAGGGTTAGATTTGTCCCCGGAGCCGGGATTCTTCCCACCCACTCCGCTCTGGATCACCTTACAGGTGAGTAAGGCGATCCTGGTTGGATAAATATTTGGCCAGCACAGCAATGTTCTGTTGACAAACTGCAGTTTTAGCTTTAATTACATAGGAAACACAAACATAGAAGATAGGAGCAGGAGTAGGCCATTCGGCCCCTCGAGCCTGCTCCGCCATTCAATGAGATCATGGCTGATCATCCAAATTCAGTACCCTGTCCCTGCTTTCTCCCCATATCCCTTGATCCCTTTAGCCTTAAGAAATATATCTAACTCCTTCTTGAATATATTTAATGAATTGGCCTCAATTGCCTTGTGTGGTAGAGAATTCCACAGGTTCGCCACTCTCTGGGTGAAGAAATTCCTCCTCATCTCTGTCCTAAACGGCTTACCCCTTATCCTTAGACTGTGACCTCTGGTTCTGGACTCCCCCGCCATCAGGAACATCCTTCCTGCATCTAGTCTGTCTAGTCCTGTTAGAATTTTACAAGTTTCAATGAGATCCCCTCTCATTCTTCTAAACTCTAGCGAATACAAGCCTAAATCGACCCAATCTCTCTTCATACGTCATCCCTGCCATCCCAGGTATCAGTCTGGTGAATCTTCGCTGCACTCCCTCCATGGCAAGAACATCCTTCCTCAGATAAGGCGACCAAAACTGCACACAATACTCAAGGTGTGGTCTCACCAAGGCCCTGTACAACTGCAGCAAGACATCCTTGCTCCTGTACTCTAATCCTCTCGCTATGAAGACCAACATAGGAACAAGAGGAGGCCATTCAGCCCCTCAAGCCTGTTCCGCCATTCAATTAGATCATTGTTGATCTGTATCTCAACTCCCATCTACCTGCCTTGGTTCCATAACCCTCAATACCCTTGCCTAACAAAAATCTATCGATCTCTGTTTTGATATTTTCAATTGACTCCCCCGCCCCGCCAGACTCAACAGCTTTTTTGGGGGGAGGGGTGGGGAGAGAAGAGTTCCAGATTTCCACTACCCTTTATGTGAAGAAGTGCTTCCTGAAATCACCCCTGAACAACCTAGCTCTAATTTGAAGGTTCTGCCTTGAGTCAGTATCTAGATGGTAAGCTATCTGCAGAGATCTGATTGGAAAGCTCACACCCAGAGCCAGTCTGGTCACAGAATCATAGAATAGTACAGCACAGAAAGAGGCCATTCGGCCCATTGAGTCTGTATCGGCTCTTTCGAAGAGCAATCCAGTTAGTCGCACTCCCCCTGCTCGTTCCCCATATCCCTGCAATTTTTTCTCCTTCAAGTATTTATCCAATTCCCTTTTGCAGGCTACTATTGAATCTGTATCCACCACCCTATCAGGCAGCGCATTCCAAATCCTAACCACTCGTTGCATAAAAAAGTTTTTCCTCATGTCGCCCCTGGTTCTTTTGCCAACCAACTTCAATCTGTGCCCTCTGGTTACCGACCCTTCAGACCCAATGTCTTCTCCTTCAGAATCTGACCAACCTATTGTGCATCTCCAGAATTTTCTTTTAAATTTAGATACCCAGCACTTTTATTTTTGAAACATGTCTATTAAGTCCTTCAGCAGCACCGTATGTGGGATGAAAAAAAAAAATCACATGATTTAAAAATAAATATCTTGTAACTACTTGTAATTTCCCCTCCCTGTTTTACCACAGTCTGCAGGAGCCCGAGTGGTTTGTAATCTCCCCTCCTTCAGTTTTAATCAGCGTCTCTGCGAGCTGCCCATTCTGCACCGTGTTACTAAGCATAGCCCTGCAGTGAAGTTCCACAGCCCGCTCCTCTCCACCCGGCCCGGTCTCAGCAAGTCTCCCACGTCCCATTTTTAAGATGATCTCAGTCAGCACAGCAGGGGAGGTAGGGGTGTGACCAGACTGGAGTACTGTGCGCAGTTCTGGTCTCCAGATTCCAAAAAGGATATTAGAGGCACCGGAGAAGGTGCAAAAAATATAGATTTATAAAAGGATGATACCAGAACTGAGAGGTCCCAACGATAAGATTGAACAGGCTCTAGAAAAAAGAAGGCCGAGTGGTGACCTGATAGAGGTTTTTAAAATTATGAAGGGGTTCGATAGGGTAGATGTAGAGAAGATATTTCCACTTGTGGGGGAGACCAGAACTAGGGGTCATCAATATAAGATAGGTCACTAATAAATCCAATAGGGAATTCAGGAGAGGTTCTTCACTCAGAGAGTGGTTTGAATGTGGAACTTGGTACCACGTGGAGTAGTTGAGCCAAATAGCATAGATTCCTTGAAGGAAAAGCTAGATGAACACACACAGAGGGAGAAAGGAATAGAAGGATATGCTGATAGGGTGGGGTGAAATAGGGTGCGAGGAGGCTCATGTGGAGCATAAACACCGGCATGGGCAAATAGCCTGGTTCCATGCTGTAACTTCTATGTAATTGGCCTCAGCACCAGCACCCACAGGGTAGGGGGCAGAGAGGGGCACAACCCCAGACACCAGTCTCTCTCTCTCACACACTCACCCCAGACACCAGTCTCTCCCACACACCCCCCCCAGACACCAGTCTCTCACACACCCACCCAGACACCAGTCTCTCACACACCCACCCAGACACCAGTCTCTCTCTCACACACACACACACACCGCCCCCCCCCCCCCAGACACCAGACTCTCTCTCACACACCCCCCCCCCCAGACACCAGACTCTCTCTCACACACACCCCCCCCCCAGACACCAGACTCTCTCTCACACACACCCCCCCCCCAGACACCAGACTCTCTCTCACACACATCCCCCCCCCAGACACCAGACTCTCTCACACCACCCCCCCCAGACACCAGTCTCTCTCTCACACACACACCCCCCCCAGACACCAGTCTCTCTCACACACACCCCCCCAGACACCAGTCTCTCTCACACACACCCCCCCCCAGACACGTCTCTCTCACACCCCCCCCAGACACCAGTCTCTCTCTCACACCGCCCCCAGACACCAGTCTCTCTCTCACACCGCCCCCAGACACCAGTCTCTCTCTCACACCGCCCCCAGACACCAGTCTCTCTCTCACACCGCCCCCAGACACCAGTCTCTCTCTCACACCGCCCCCAGACACCAGTCTCTCTCACACCGCCCCCAGACACCAGTCTCTCTCTCACACCGCCCCCAGACACCAGTCTCTCTCTCACAACCCCCCCCCAGACACCAGTCTCTCTCTCTCTCTCTCTCTCTCACACCCCCCCCAGACACCAGTCTCTCTCTCTCTCTCTCTCTCTCACACCCCCCCCAGACACCAGTCTCTCTCTCTCTCACACCCCCCCCCAGACACCAGTCTCTCTCTCTCTCTCTCTCACACCCCCCCCAGACACCAGTCTCTCTCTCTCTCTCACACCCCCCCCCAGACACCAGTCTCTCTCTCACACACACACACCCCCCCCAGACACCAGTCTCTCTCTCACACACACACACTCACCCCAGACACCAGTCTCTCTCTCACACACACACTCACCCCAGACACCAGTCTCTCTCTCACACACACACTCACCCCAGACACCAGTCTCTCTCTCACACACACCACCCCAGACACCAGTCTCTCTCTCACACACACCCCCAGACACCAGTCTCTCTCTCACACACCCCCCCAGACACCAGTCTCTCTCTCACACACACCCCCCCAGACACGTCTCTCTCACACCCCCCCCAGACACCAGTCTCTCTCTCACACCGCCCCAGACACCAGTCTCTCTCTCACACCGCCCCCAGACACCAGTCTCTCTCTCACACCGCCCCCAGACACCAGTCTCTCTCTCACACCGCCCCCAGACACCAGTCTCTCTCACACCGCCCCCAGACACCAGTCTCTCTCACACCGCCCCCAGACACCAGTCTCTCTCTCACACCGCCCCCAGACACCAGTCTCTCTCTCACAACCCCCCCCCCAGACACCAAGTCTCTCTCTCTCTCTCTCTCTCACACCCCCCCCAGACACCAGTCTCTCTCTCTCTCTCTCTCTCTCACACCCCCCCAGACACCAGTCTCTCTCTCTCTCACACCCCCCCCAGACACAGTCTCCTCTCCTCTCTCTCTCACACCCCCCCCAGACACCAGTCTCTCTCTCTCTCTCTCACACCCCCCCCAGACACAGTCTCTCTCTCACACACACACACCCCCCCCAGACACAGTCTCTCTCTCCACACACACACACTCACCCCAGACACCAGTCTCTCTCTCACACACACACTCACCCCAGACACCAGTCTCTCTCTCACACACACACTCACCCAGACACCAGTCTCTCTCTCACACACACCACCAGACACCAGTCTCTCTTCACACACACCCCAGACACCAGTCTCTCTCTCACACACCCCCCCAGACACCAGTCTCTCTCTCACACACCCCCCAGACACCAGTCTCTCTCTCACACACACCCCCAGACACCAGTCTCTCTCACACACACCCCCCAGACACCAGTCTCTCTCACACCCACACCCCCCCAGACACCAGTCTCTCTCACACACACACCCCCCAGACACCAGTCTCTCTCACACACACACCCCCCAGACACCAGTCTCTCTCACACCACACCCCCCAGACACCAGTCTCTCTCACACACACCCCCCAGACACCAGTCTCTCTCACACACACACCCCCCAGACACCAGTCTCTCTCTCACACACACCCCCAGACACCAGTCTCTCTCACACCCACACCCCCCCAGACACCAGTCTCTCTCACACCACACCCCCCAGACACCAGTCTCTCACACCCACACCCCCCCAGACACCAGTCTCTCTCACACACACCCCCCCAGACACCAGTCTCTCTCACACACACCCCCAGACACCAGTCTCTCTCTCACACACACCCCCAGACACCAGTCTCTCTCACACACACCCCCCAGACACCAGTCTCTCTCACACACACCCCCCAGACACCAGTCTCTCTCTCACACACACCCCCAGACACCAGTCTCTCTCTCACACACACCCCCAGACACCAGTCTCTCTCTCACACACACCCCCAGACACCAGTCTCTCTCTCACACACACCCCAGACACCAGTCTCTCTCTCACACACACCCCCAGACACCAGTCTCTCTCTCACACACACCCCCAGACACCAGTCTCTCTCTCACACACACCCCCAGACACCAGTCTCTCTCTCACACACACCCCCAGACACCAGTCTCTCTCACACACACCCCAGACACCAGTCTCTCTCTCACACACACCCCCAGACACCAGTCTCTCTCTCACACACACCCCCAGACACCAGTCTCTCTCTCACACACACCCCCAGACACCAGTCTCTCTCTCACACACACCCCCAGACACCAGTCTCTCTCTCACACACACCCCCAGACACCAGTCTCTCTCTCACACACACCCCCAGACACCAGTCTCTCTCTCACACACACCCCCAGACACCAGTCTCTCTCTCACACACACCCCCAGACACCAGTCTCTCTCTCACACACACACCCCCAGACACCAGTCTCTCTCTCACACACACACCCCCAGACACCAGTCTCTCTCTCACACACACCCCCAGACACCAGTCTCTCTCACACACACACCCAACACCAGTCTCTCTCACACACACACACCCAGACACCAGTCTCTCTCACACACACCCAAACACTCAACCTCCCACAGACTGACAGTACACGGCAGAAGAAATGAATAAGTTCCAATAGCAGAGTGTGACTGCTGTTCAGGAGAACAGGGGGGAGGGGCAGGGAGAAAGATTGACTGCACGTCACAGGAAAGAAACTCAAAATGAATCACAAGTCACTTCTGCTTCCAAAACGAAAGTTCAGATTTTAAAAAAGGTCGATCGACGTGTAACTTAAAAATCTGAAAAGGAAGTATTTAAAGGTGTAACGGAGGCCGCTTTCGTAAAGTAAAACAGACAAGCCTGCCTTTCCCCGGCTCTGCTAATTAACTTCACATAATGGCCCGTCTGTCTCGCAGCGAGGCGGAAACCCAGCACCTTGTACACAGACACAGAATTATTAAACCTGGCACACGTGGTTTCAAAATATGTAGTTGCAGATTTTTTTTTAAAAGGAGATTTTTCGCAGAGACATAAAAAAAAAGTTAGTCAACGAAGCGAAAAAGTTTTAAAGTTTAATCAGAAGGAGTTGGGAGGTGAGAACACAAGTCGTGGGGAACAACTCGAAACTGACCCAAGCAGCGTGCAAAAGGCTGAAACTGACCATAAAGAGACATGAATCGCGCCAAGTACTTCGAGTAACGTTTCCCCTTCCTTCCCTCCCTCCCTCCCGCTTTGTTGGAGCAGGAGACTGAATTTCAGGTTGACGAACCCCTTACCTTCACAAAGAGTTCCACTCGCTTTTCGTCATCCATTGCTCACAGGAAGGAATTGCACAAAGTGTTTGCTGCTTCTTCTTCTTGTTGTTGTTGTTGTTGTTGCTGCTGCTGCTGCTGCTGCTGCTGCTGCTGCTGCTGCTGCTTCTTATTGCCCCCGCCACACACGTTTATAAAATTCTGCACGTTCCTCTCCTGGTCGCGGTTTATAAAAACAGCCGGTCGGTCACCTTTCGGTAGCGTCCTGGCCCGCGTCTGACTCTTACTGCTGGACCACACCCCGGAAGCAAGTGCGCTGCACCGACCCGTGCTGTACTAAGACAAGGGGGAACCCAGAAAACCAATCAGACGCAGAGAGAGAGAGGAGCACAGAAATAGAGACAGACTGAAAGAGCTGGGCATATACTTAACAGATAGATCTACCAAAAGATATAGGCATGCAGAGAGAGATAGAGCAAGATAGACATACAGGCGGAGAGAGAGAGAGATGTAGTCACTGTTGTAATGTAGGAAACAAGGCAGCCAATTTGAGCACAGCAAGCTCCCACAAACAGCAATGCGATAATGACCAGATCATCTGTTTTAGTGATGTTGATTGAGGGATAAATATTGGCCAGGGCACCAGGGAGAACTCCCCCCTGCTCTTCGAAATAGTGACTATGGTATCTTTTACGTCCACTCACCAGAGAGAAGACAGGGACTCGGTTTAACGTCTCGTCCGAAAGATGGCACCTCTAGGAGCATAGGAACAGGAGGAGGCCATTCAGCCCCTCGAGCCTGTTCCACCATTCAGTGAGATCGTGGCTGATCTGCGACCTAACTCCATATACCCGCCTTTGGCCCATATCCCTTAATACCTTTGGTTAACAAAAATCTATCAATCTCCGATTTAAAATAAACAATTGACCCAGCATCAATTGCCTTTTGCGGAAGAGAGTTCCAAACTTCTACCACCCTTTGTGTGTAGAAGTGTTTCCTAATTTCACTCCTGAAAGGTCTGGCTCTAATTTTTAGACTATGCCCCCGAGTCCTAGAATCACCACCCAGTGGAAATAGTTTCTCTCTATCTACCCTATCAGTTCCCCTTAATATCTTGAAACCTTCGATCAAATCACCCCTTAACCTTCTAAATTCTAGGGAATACAACCCTAGTTTAGGTAATCTCTCCTTGTAACTTAACCCTTGAAGTCTGGGTATCATTCTGGTAAACCTATGGTGCACTCCCTTCAAGGCCAATATATCCATCCTAAGGTGTGGTGCTCAGAACTGCTCACAGTATAGAATCATAGAATGGTTACAGCACAGAAGGAGGCCATTTGGCCCATTGAGCCCGTGCCGGCTCTCTGCAAGAGCACTTCAGCTAGTCCCACTCCCCCGCCCTTTCCCCGTAGCCCTGCAAACTTTTTTCCTTCAGGTACTTATCCAATTCCCTTTTGAAAGCCATGATTGAGTCTGCCTCCACCACCCTTCCAGGCCGTGCATTCCAGATCCTAACCACTCGCTGCGGAAAAAGGTTTTCCTTATGTCACCTTTGGTTCTTTTGCCAATCACCTTAAATCTGTGTCCTCTGGTTCTCGACCCTTCTGCCAATGGGAACAGTTTCTCTCTATCTACTCTGTCCAGACCCCTCATGATTTTGAACACCTCTATCAAATCTCCTCTCAACCTTCTCTGCTCCAAGGATAACAACCCCAGCTTCCCCAGTCTATCCACATAACTGAAGTCCCTCATCCCTGGAATTATTCTCGTAAATCTTTTCTGCACCCTCTCTAAGGCCTTCACATCCTTCCTAAAGTGCGGTGCCCAGAATTGCACACAATACTCCAGTTGAGGCCGAGCCAGTGTTTTATAAAGGTTCATCGTAACTTCCTTGCTTTTGTACTCTATGGGCTGGATTTTGTCTTGGGGTCGGGTTGGGGTCGTGTAATCCGCATTTCGTGTTTCCCCCCCGACTCCAGATTAATGTGGATGCCTGATGCAATTTTCACTTAATTGGGCAATTGAGTTGCAGCATGTGGGAACCCATGAACTAATTAGTGGTTTCAGTCTGAAAGTCGCCTCTGATGATGTCATCATTGCTGCCTGCCTAGTCTCAGAGACTGTTGGTGAGTGAGAGAGAGAGAGAGAGAGAGAGAGAGAATTTTTTTGCCAAGCAAGTCCTCCCAGGCAGTCTCTAAAGACATTCAATGCAGCAGCATCAGAGGCGACGTTCACACCTAATACTACTACTACTACTACTACCTTCATCACATCTCCGTTGTAATGGTGGACCTGCAGCCGATAGTCAGCTATCCACTTGTGCTCCCGCCAGGTTTCACTGGAGTGTTTTACACCAGGCGTGCTTCACGTCAGAAGAGGGTTAAACTCGCTACAGCGTTTCAAAATGGCATTACAGAGCCAATTTAGAGCTTGTTAAGGGCTTTAATGGCCTCTCCCGCCTCTTGAAGGCGGGACGGAGTCGGGTACCCCGCGACTGATTATGTCAAAATTGCGTGGAGGCGGGATGGGGTCGCAAACCCCGACCCCGCAAATTTAACCCCCCCACACGCCTCCAAACCCGACTCCATGGGTCATTCAAAATCCAGCCCTATGTCTCTATTTATGAAGCCCAGTATCCCATATACTTTTTTAACCGCTTTCTCAATCTGCCCTGCCACCTTCAATGATTTGTGCACATATGCCTCCAGGTCTCACTGTTCATGCACCCCCTTTCGGATTGTACCCTTTAGTTTATATTGCCTCTCCTCATTTTTCCTACCAAAATGTATCACTTCGCACTTTTCTGCGTTAAATTTCATCTGCCACGTGTCCGCCCATTTCACCAGCCTGTCTATGAAGTCTATCACTATCCTCCTCACTGTTCACTATGCTTCCAAGTTTTGTGTCGTCTGCAAATTTTGAAATTGTGCCCAGTACGTCCAAGTCCAAGTCATTAATATATATCAAGAAAAGCAGTGGTCCTAGTACCGACCCTTTGGGAATACCACTGTATACATTCCTCCAGTCCAAAAAACAACCATTCATCACTACTCTCTGTTTCCTGTCACTGAGCCAATTTCGTAACCAGGCTACCACTTATATACTGCTTTTCACAACCTCAGGATGTCCCAAAGCACTTTACAGCCAATGAAGTACTTTTTGAAGTGTGGTCACTGTTGTAATGTGGGAAATGTGGTAGACACCAAGGTCCGACCAACAACAATGTGAGAATGAGCAGATAATCTGTTTTAGTGATGTTGGTTGAGGGATAAATATTGGCCCAGGACACTGGGGAGAACTCCCCCTGCTCTTCTTCAAAATAGTGACCACGGGATCTTTCACGTCCACCTGACACAGCAGATGTCTCATCCGAGAGACGACACCTTCAACAGTACAGCGCTCCTTTCAGTACTGCACTGGAGTGTCAGCCTAGATCATATGAGGGAGAAAGGAATAGAAGGATATGGTGATAGGGTGAGATGAAGTAGGGTATCACAGAATCCCCACAGTGCAGATAGAAGCCATTTCGGCCCATCGAGCCTGCACCGACACATATCCCACCCTACCCCCGTAACCCCACGTATTTAATCACCCCTAACACTAAGGGTCAATTTATCATAGCCAAATCAACCTAACCCGCACATCTTTGGACTGTGGGAGGAAACTGGAGCACCCGGAGGAAACCCACGCAGACACGGGGAGAATGTGCAAACTCCACACAGACAGTCAGGCCGAGGCCGGATTCGAACCCGGGTCCCTGGCGCTGTGAGGCAACAGTGCTAACCACTATGCCACCATGTTGCCCCAACAGCATAGGAGGAGGAGGCTCGTGTGGAGCATAAACACCGGCATGGACCAGTTGGGCTGAATGGCCTGTTTCTGAGTTGTAAAATTCCGTGTAATTATCATTGGGGGGGGGAGGGGGGGGGGGCATTTCAGCCCAGATGTCACAACGTTAGACGCACTTAGTTCTGTGCGTTTGGTGGGCCAGAATCTGTGGTGATGACACGGAAACCGAGTGGATGTCCGCTGTCAGCTAGAGCAAGCTGAGTCGGTGCCGTTTATAATTCGAACCTGTAGGCAAGGGACAGGGGAACTGGGGGGGTCGACTGTCATCGGCCATTCTAGTAAACACTAAAGCAACTGCGCATTGGCGCAATGTTCTTCACCTCCTCCAGCCCTACAACCCTCCGAGAACTCTGCCCTCCTCCAACTCTGGCCTCTTGCCCATCCCCCGCTCCTTTCGCCCCCGCCATTGCCTTCGGCCGCCTAGGCCCTGAGTTCTGGCATTCTTTCCCTAAACCTCTCCGCCTCGCGCTCTCCTCCTTTAAGACGCTCCTTAAAAACCCACCTCTCTGACCAAGCGTTTGGTCACCCGTCCTAATGTCTCATTCTTTGGCTCGGTGTTCCTTTGTGTCTGACAATCGCTCCGGTGAAGCACCTTGGGACATTTTACTACGTTAAAGGCGCTGTATAAATGCAAGTTGTTGTTGTTGTATTGGACGGTCTTATCACCTCTGCGGTGCTATCGCTGATAAACAGGCAGCCTGTTGTTGCTATTTGCATTGCAAAGGTGCTGCCGCGTCACACAGGGACTCGTCCTGACACACAAGGGAAATGCTTGGCTCTTTTACCCAGCCTAAAAGCATGGCAAGCACGCTCCCCAGTGTTTTAACCTCAGCCGGGGCCGG
>JASTWF010002100.1:0-38808 GCA_030390025.1 Squalus acanthias | reverse complement strand
AATTCCAATTGCCACTGTTCTACCCATCTGACCACCCGTCTATATCGTCCTGTAGAGGGAGCATTACACTGTATCTAACCCGTGCTGTAACTGACCTGGGAGTGTTTGATGGGACAGTGTAGAGGGAGCATTACACTGTATCTAACCCGTGCTGTACCTGCCCTGGGAGAGTTTGATGGGACAGTGTAGAGGGAGCTTTACTGTGTATCTAACCCATGCTGTACCTGCCCTGGGAGTGTTTGATGGGACAGTGTAGAGGGAGCTTTACTCTGTATCTAACCTGTGCTGTACCTGCCCTGGGAAAGTTTGATGGGACAGTGTAGAGGGAGCTTTACTTTGTATCTAACCCGTGCTGTACCTGCCCTGGGAGTGTTTGATGGGACAGTGTAGAGGGAGCTTACTCTGTATCTATCCCATGCTGTACCTGCACTGGGAGTGTTGATGGGGACAGTGTAGAGGGAGCTTACTCTGTGTCGAACCCATGCCGTACCTGCTCTGGGAGTGTTTGAGGGGACAGTGTAGAGGGAGCTTACTCTGTATCTAACCCGTGCTGTACCTGCCCTGGGAGAGTTTGATGGGACAGTGGCAGAGTGAGCTTTACTCTGTATCTAACCCGTGCTGTACCTGCCCTGGAGTGTTGATGGGACAGTGTAGAGGGAGCATTACTCTGTATCTAACCCTGCTGTATCTGCCCTGGGAGTGTTTGATGGGACAGTGTAGAGGGAGCTTTACTCTGTATTCTAACCCGTGCTGTACCTGCCCTGGGAGTGTTTGATGGGACAGTGTGGAGGGAGCTTTACTCTGTATCTAACCCGTGCTGTACCTGCCCTGGGAGTGTTTGATGGGACAGTGTAGAGGGAGCATTACTCTGTATCTAACCCGTGCTGTATCTGCCCTGGAGTGTTTGAGGGACAGTGTAGAGGGAGCTTTACTCTGTATCTAACCCGTGCTGTACCTGCCCTGGGAGAGTTTGATGGGACAGTGCAGAGTGAGCTTTACTCTGTATCTACCCGTGCTGTACCTGCCCTGGGAGTGTTTGATGGGACAGTGTAGAGGGAGCTTTACTCTGTATCTAACTCTGCTGTATCTGCCCTGGGAGTGTTTGATGGGACAGTGTAGAGGGAGCTTTACTCTGTATCTAACCCGTGCTGTACCTGCCCTGGGAGTGTTTGATGGGACAGTGTGGAGGGAGCTTTACTCTGTATCTAACCCGTGCTGTACCTGCCCTGGGAGTGTTTGATGGGACAGTGTATAGGGAGCTTTACTTGTATCTAACCCGTGCTGTACCTGAACTGGAGTGTTTGATGGGACAGTTTTGCAGGGAGCTTTACTCTGTATCTAACCTGTGCTGTACCTGTCCTGGGAGTGTTTGATGGACAGTGTAGAGGGAGCTTTATTCTGTATCTAACCCGTGCTGTATCTGCCCTGGGGAGTGTTTGATGGGACAGTGTAGAGGGAGCTTTACTGTGTATCAAACCAGTGCTGTAGCTGCCCTGGGAGTGTTTGACGGGACAGTGTAGAGGGAGCTTTACTCTGTATCCAACCCGTGCTGTAACTGCCCTGGAAGAGTTTGATGGTACAGTGTAGAGGGAGCTTTACTCTGTTTCTAACCCGTGCTGTACCTGGCAATGGGATTGCTGGATGCGAAAGTGTAGAGGGAGCTTTTCTCTGTCTCTAACCTGTGCTGTACCTGCTCCGGGAGTATTTGACGGGACAGTGTAGAGGGAGATTTAATCTCTATCTAACCCGTGCTTTTCCTGCCTGGAGTGTTTGACAGGGCAGTGTAGAGGAGTTTTTATTCTGTATTTAAACCGTGCTGTACCTGCCCTGGAATGTTTGATTGGACAGTGTAGAGGGAGCATTACTCTGTATCTATCCCGTGCTGTACCTGCCTGGGAGTGTTTGATGGAACAGTGTAGAGGGAGCTTTACTCTGTCTCTAACCTGTGCTGTACCTGCCCTGTGAGAGTTTGACAGTACAGCCGTAGAGGGAAATTTACTCTGTATCTAACCCGTGCTGTACCTGCCCTGGAGTGTTTGATGGAACAGTGTAGAGGGAGCATTACTCTTTAAACTAAACCCTGCTGTACCTGCCCTGGGAGTGTTTGACGGGACAGTGTAGAGGGAGCTTTACTCTGTATCTAACCCGTGCAGTTACCTGTCCTGGGAGTGTTTGATGGGACAGTGTAGAGGAAGCATTACTCTGTATCTAACCCATGCTGTATTTGCCCTGAGAGTGTTTTGATGGACAGCGTAGAGGGAGCTGTACTCTGTATCTAACCCGTGCTGTACCTGCCCTGGGAGTGTTTGAAGGGACAGTGTGGAGGGAGCTTTACTCTGTATCTAACCCGTGCTGTACCTGCCCTGGGAGTGTTTGATGGGACAGTGTTGAGCCAGCTTTACTCTGTATCTAACCCGTGCTGTACCTGCCCTGGGAGTGTTTGATGGGACAGTTTTAGGGAGCTTTACTCGGTATCTAACCCGTGCTGTACCTGACCTGGGAGTGTTTGATGGGACAGTGGTAGGGAGCTTTACTCTGTATCTAACCTGTGCTGTACCTGTCCTGGGAGAGTTTGATGGAACAGTGTAGAGGGAGCTTACTCTGTATCTAACCCGTGCTGTACCGGCCCTGGGAGTGTTTGATGGGGACAGTGTGGAGGGAGCTTTACTCTGTATCTAACCTGTGCTGTACCTGCCCTGGGAAAGTTTGATGGAACAGTGTAGAGGGAGCTTTACTTTGTATCTAACCCGTGCCGTACCTGCCCTGGGAGTGTTTGATGGGACAGTGTAGAGGGGAGCTTTACTCGGTATCTAACCCATTGCGGTACCTGCACTGGGATTGTTTGATGGGGACAGTGTAGAGGGAGCTTTACTCTGTGTCGAACCCATGCCGTACCTGCTCTGGAGTGTTGAGGAACAGTGTAGAGGGAGCTTTACTCTGTATCTAACCCGTGCTGTACATGCCCTGGGAGTGTTTTGACGGGACAGTGTAGAGGGAGCTTTACTCTGTATCTAACCCGTGCTGTACCTGACCTGGGAGTGTTTGATGGGACAGTGTAGAGGGAGCATTACTCTGTATCTAACCGTGCTGTATCTGCCCTGGGAGTGTTTGATGGGACAGTGTAGAGGGAGCTTTACTCTGTATCTAAACCCGTGCTGTACCTGCCCTGGGAGTGTTTGATGGGACAGTGTGGAGGGAGCTTTACTCTGTATCTAACCCTGCTGTACCTGCCCCGGGAGTGTTGATGGACAGTGTTGTGCCAGCTTTACTCTGTATCTAACCCGTGCTGTACCTGCCCTGGGAGTGTTTGATGGGACAGTGTTGTGCCAGCTTTACTCTGTATCTAACCCGTGCTGTACCTGCCCTGGGAGTGTTTGATGGGGACAGTGTAGAGGGAGCTTTACTCTGTGTCGAACCCATGCCGTACCTGCTCTGGGAGTGTTTGAGGGGACAGTGTGCAGGGAGGTTTACTCTGTATCTAACCCGTGCTGCACCTGCCCTGCGAGTGTTTGATGGAACAGTGTAGAGGGAGCTTTACTCTTTATCTAAACCCTGCTGTACCTGCCCTGGGAGTGTTTGACGGGACAGTGTAGAGGGAGCTTTACTCTGTATCTAACCCGTGCTGTACCTGCCCTGGGAGTGTTTGATGGGACAGTGTAGAGGAAGCATTACTCTGTATCTAACCCATGCTGTATCTGCCCTGGGAGTGTTTGATGGGACAGTGTAGAGGGAGCTTTACTCTGTATCTAACCCGTGCTGTACATGCCCTGGGAGTGTTTGACGGGACAGTGTAGAGGTAGCTTTACTCTGTAACTAACCCGTGCTGTACCTGACCTGGGAGTGTTTGATGGGACAGTGTAGAGGGAGCATTACTCTGTATCTAACCCTGCTGTATCTGCCCTTGGAGTGTTTGATGGGACAGTGTAGAGGGAGCTTTACTCTGTATCTAACCCGTGCTGTACCTGCCCTGGGAGTGTTTGATGGGACAGTGTGGAGGGAGCTTTACTCTGTATCTAACCCGTGCTGTACCTGCCCTGGGAGTGTTTGATGGGACAGTGTTGTGCCAGCTTTACTCTGTATCTAACCCGTGCTGTACCTGCCCTGGGAGTGTTTGATGGGACAGTGTTGTGCCAGCTTTACTCTGTATCTAACCCGTGCTGTACCTGCCCTGGGAGTGTTTGATGGGACAGTGTATAGGGAGCTTTACTTGGTATCTAACCCGTGCTGTACCTGAACTGGGAGTGTTTGATGGACAGTGTGCAGGGAGCTTTACTCTGTATCTAACCGGTGCTGTACCTGTCCCTGGGAGTGTTTGATGGGACAGTGTAGAGGGAGCTTTATTCTGTATCTAACCCGTGCTGTATCTGCCCTGGGAGTGTTTGATGGGACAGTGTAGAGGGAGCTTTACTGTGTATCGAACCAGTGCTGTAGCTGCCCTGGGAGTGTTTGACGGGACAGTGTAGAGGGAGCTTTACTCTGTATCCAACCCGTGCTGTAACTGCCCTGGAAGTGTTTGATGGTACAGTGTAGAGGGAGCTTTACTCTGTTTCTAACCCGTGCTGTACCTGCAATGGGATTGCTGGATGCGAAAGTGTAGAGGGAGCTTTTCTCTGTCTCTAACCTGTGCTGTACCTGCTCCGGGAGTATTTGACGGGAGAGTGTAGAGAGAGATTTAATCTCTATCTAACCCGTGCTTTTCCTGCCCTGGGAGTGTTTGACAGGGCAGTGTAGAGGGAGATTTATTCTGTATTTAAACCGTGCTGTACCTGCCCTGGGAATGTTTGATTGGACAGTGTAGAGGGAGCATTACTCTGTATCTATCCCGTGCTGTACCTGCCCTGGGAGTGTTTGATGAACAGTGTAGAGGGAGCTTTACTCTGTCTCTAACCTGTGCTGTACCTGCCCTGTGAGAGTTTGACAGTACAGCGTAGAGGGAAATTACTCTGTATCTAACCCGTGCTGTACCTGCCCCTGGGAGTGTTTGATGGAACAGTGCAGAGGGAGCTTACTCTTTATCTAAACCCTGCTGTACCTGCCCTGGGAGTGTTTGACAGGACAGTGTAGAGGGAGCTTTACTCTGTATCTATCCGTGCTGTACCTGCCCTGGGAGTGTTTGATGGGTCTGTGTAGAGGAAGCATTACTCGGTATCTAACCCATGCTGTACCTGCACTGGGAGTGTTTGATGGGGACAGTGTAGAGGGAGCTTTACTCTGTATCTAACCCGGCTGTACATGCCCTGGGAGTGTTTGATGGGACAGTGTGGAGGGGAGCTTTACTCTGTATCTAACCCGTGCTATACCTGCCCTGGGAGTGTTTGATGGGACAGTGTTGAGCCAGCTTTACTCTGTATCTAACCCGTGCTGTACCTGCCCTGGGAGTGTTTGATGGGACAGTTTTTAGGGAGCTTTACTCGGATTCTAACCTGTGCTGTACCTGTCCTGGGAGAGTTTGATGGGACAGTGTAGAGGGAGCTTTACTCTGTATCTAACCCGTGCTGTACCGGCCCTGGGAGTGTTTGATGGGACAGTGTGGAGGGAGCTTTACTCTGTATCTAACCTGTGCTGTACCTGCCTGGGAAAGTTTGATGGAACAGTGTAGAGGGAGCTTTACTTTGTATCTAGCCCGTGCTGTACCTGCCCTGGGAGTGTTTGATGGACAGTGTAGAGGGAGCTTTACTCGGTATCTAACCCATGCTGTACCTGCGCTGGGAGTGTTTGATGGGGACAGTGTAGAGGGAGCTTTACTCTGTGTCGAACCCATGCCGTACCTGCTCTGGGAGTGTTTGAGGGAACAGTGTAGAGGGAGCTTTACTCTGTATCTAACCCGTGCTGTACATGCCCTGGAGTGTTTGACTGGAGAGTGTAGAGGGAGCTTTACTCTGTATCTAACCCGTGCTGTACCTGCCCTGGGAGTGTTTGATGGGAGAGTGTAGAGGGAGCTTTACTCTGCATCTAACCCGGGCTGTACCTGCCCTGGGATTGTTTGATGGCACAGTGTAGAGGGAGCATTACTCTGTATCTATCCCGTGCTGTACCTGCCCTGGGAGTGTTTGATGGAACAGTGTAGAGGGAGCTTTACTCTGTATCAAACCCGTGTTGTACCTGCCCTGGGAGTGATGGCGGGAAAGTGTTGAGGGAACATTACTCTATATCTAACCCGTAATGTACCTGCCCTGGGAGTGTTTGACGGGACAGTGTAGAGGGAGTTTTCTCTGTGTCCAACCCGTGGTGTTCCTGCCCTGGGAGTGTTTGATGGGACAGTGTAGAGGGAGCTTTACTCTGTTTCTAACCCGTGCTGTACCTGCAATGGGATTGCTGGATGCAAAATGGTAGGGGAAGCTTTTCTCTGTCTCTAACCTGTGCTGTACCTGCCCTGGAGTGTTTGATGGGACAGTGTAGAGGGAGCTTTACTCTGTATCTAACCCGTGCTGTACCTGCCCTGGGAGTGTTTGATGGGACAGTGTGGAGGGAGCTTTACTCTGTATCTAACCCGTGCTGTCCCTGCCCTGGGAGTGTTTGATGGAACAGTGTAGAGGGAGCTTTACTCTGCATCTAAACCCTGCTGTACCTGCCCTGGGAGTGTTTGACGGGACAGTGTAGAGGGAGCTTTACTCTGTATCTAAGCCGTGCTGTACCGGCCCTGGGAGTGTTTGATGGGACAGTGTAGAGGGAGCATTACTCTGTATCTAACCCTGCTGTATCTGCCCTGGGAGTGTTTGATGGGACAGTGTAGAGGGAGCTTTACTCTTTATCTAACCCGTGCTGTACCTGCCCTGGGAGTGTTTGATGGGACAGTGTGGAGGGAGCATTACTCTGTATCTAACCCGTGCTGTACCTGCCCTGGGAGTGTTTGTTGGGACAGTGTTGTGCCAGCTTTACTCTGTATCTAACCCGTGCTGTACCTGCCCTGGGAGTGTTTGATGGGACAGTGTATAGGGAGCTTTACTTGGTATCTAACCCATGCTGTACCTGAACTGAGAGTGTTTGATGGGACAGTGTGCAGGGAGCTTTACTCTGTATCTAACCTGTGCAGTACCTGCCCTGGGAGAGTTTGATGGAACAGTGTAGAGGGAGCTTTACTCTGTATCTAACCCGTGCTGTAGCTGCCCTGGGAGTGTTTGATGGGACAGTGTATAGGGAGCTTTACTCTGTATCGAACCCGTGCTGTACCTGCACTGGGAGTGTTTGATGGGGACAGTGTAGAGGGTGCTTTACTCTGTGTCGAACCCATGCTGTACCTGCTCTGGGAGTGTTTGAGGGAACAGTGTAGAGGGAGCTTTACTCTGTATCTAACCCGTGCTGTACCTGCCGTGGGAGTGTTTGACTGGAGAGTGTAGAGGGAGCTTTACTCTGTATCTAACCCGTGCTGTACCTGCCCTGGGAGTGTTTGATGGGAGAGTGTAGAGGGAGCTTTACTCTGCATCTAACCCGTGCTGTACCTTCCCTGGGAATGTTTGAAGGGACATTGTAGAGGGAGCTTTACTCTGTATCAAACCCGTGCTGTACCTGCCCTGGGAGTGGTTGATCGGACAGTGTCGAGTGAGCTTTACTCTGTATCTAACAGGTGCTGTATCTGCCCTGGGACTGTTTGATGGGACAGTGTAGAGGGAACTTTATTGTGTGTCAAACCAGTGCTGTAGCTGCCCTGGGAGTGTTTGACCGGACAGTGTAGATGGTTCTTTACTGTGTTTCGAACCCGTGCTGAACCTGCAATGGGATTGCTGGATGCGAAAGTGTAGAGGGAGCTTTTCTCTGTCTCTAACCTGTGCTGTACCTGCTCCGGGAGTATTTGATGGTACAGTATAGAGGGTGCTTTACTCTCGATCTAACCCGTGCTTTACCTGCCCTGGGAGTGTTTGACAGGGCAGTGTAGAGGGAGTTTTATTCTGTATTTAAACCGTGCTGTACCTGCCCTGGGAATGTTTGACGGGACAGTGTAGAGGGAGTTTTCTCTGTGTCCAACCCGTGGTGTTCCTGCCCTGGGAGTGTTTGATGGGACAGTGTAGAGGGAGCTTTACTCTGTTTCTAACCCGTGCTGTACCTGCAATGGGATTGCTGGATGCAAAATGGTAGGGGAAGCTTTTCTCTGTCTCTAACCTGTGCTGTACCTGCCCTGGGAGTGTTTGATGGGACAGTGTAGAGGGAGCTTTACTCTGTATCTAACCCGTGCTGTACCTGCCCTGGGAGTGTTTGATGGGACAGTGTGGAGGGAGCTTTACTCTGTATCTAACCCGTGCTGTCCCTGCCCTGGGAGTGTTTGATGGAACAGTGTAGAGGGAGCTTTACTCTGCATCTAAACCCTGCTGTACCTGCCCTGGGAGTGTTTGACGGGACAGTGTAGAGGGAGCTTTACTCTGTATCTAAGCCGTGCTGTACCGGCCCTGGGAGTGTTTGATGGGACAGTGTAGAGGGAGCATTACTCTGTATCTAACCCTGCTGTATCTGCCCTGGGAGTGTTTGATGGGACAGTGTAGAGGGAGCTTTACTCTTTATCTAACCCGTGCTGTACCTGCCCTGGGAGTGTTTGATGGGACAGTGTGGAGGGAGCATTACTCTGTATCTAACCCGTGCTGTACCTGCCCTGGGAGTGTTTGTTGGGACAGTGTTGTGCCAGCTTTACTCTGTATCTAACCCGTGCTGTACCTGCCCTGGGAGTGTTTGATGGGACAGTGTATAGGGAGCTTTACTTGTATCTAACCCATGCTGTACCTGAACTGAGAGTGTTTGATGGGACAGTGTGCAGGGAGCTTTACTCTGTATCTAACCTGTGCAGTACCTGCCCTGGGAGAGTTTGATGGAACAGTGTAGAGGGAGCTTTACTCTGTATCTAACCCGTGCTGTAGCTGCCCTGGGAGTGTTTGATGGGACAGTGTATAGGGAGCTTTACTCTGTATCGAACCCGTGCTGTACCTGCACTGGGAGTGTTTGATGGGGACAGTGTAGAGGGTGCTTTACTCTGTGTCGAACCCATGCTGTACCTGCTCTGGGAGTGTTTGAGGGAACAGTGTAGAGGGAGCTTTACTCTGTATCTAACCCGTGCTGTACCTGCCGTGGGAGTGTTTGACTGGAGAGTGTAGAGGGAGCTTTACTCTGTATCTAACCCGTGCTGTACCTGCCCTGGGAGTGTTTGATGGGAGAGTGTAGAGGGAGCTTTACTCTGCATCTAACCCGTGCTGTACCTTCCCTGGGAATGTTTGAAGGGACATTGTAGAGGGAGCTTTACTCTGTATCAAACCCGTGCTGTACCTGCCCTGGGAGTGGTTGATCGGACAGTGTCGAGTGAGCTTTACTCTGTATCTAACAGGTGCTGTATCTGCCCTGGGACTGTTTGATGGGACAGTGTAGAGGGAACTTTATTGTGTGTCAAACCAGTGCTGTAGCTGCCCTGGGAGTGTTTGACCGGACAGTGTAGATGGTTCTTTACTGTGTTTCGAACCCGTGCTGAACCTGCAATGGGATTGCTGGATGCGAAAGTGTAGAGGGAGCTTTTCTCTGTCTCTAACCTGTGCTGTACCTGCTCCGGGAGTATTTGATGGTACAGTATAGAGGGTGCTTTACTCTCGATCTAACCCGTGCTTTACCTGCCCTGGGAGTGTTTGACAGGGCAGTGTAGAGGGAGTTTTATTCTGTATTTAAACCGTGCTGTACCTGCCCTGGGAATGTTTGATGGGACAGTGTAGAGGGAGCATTACTCTGTATCTATCCCGTGCTGTACCTGCCCTGCGAGTGTTTGATGGAACAGTGTAGAGGGAGCTTTACTCTGTATCAAACCCGTGTTGTACCTGCCCTGGGAGTGTTTGACGGGAAAGTGTTGAGGGAACATTACTCTGTATCTAACCCGTGCTGTACCTGCCCTGGGAGTGTTTGATGGGACAGTATGGAGGGAGTATTACTTTGTATCTAACCCGTGCTGTACCTGCCCTGGGAGTGTTTGATGGGAGAGTGTAGAGGGAGCTTTACTCTGTGTCTCACCCGTGCTGTAGCTGCCCTCGGAGTGTTTGATGGGACAGTGCAGAGGGAGCTTTACTCTGTATCTAACCTGTGCTGTACCTGCACTGGGAGTGTGTTTTATGGGGTCAGTTTAGAGGGAGGTTTACTCGGTATCTAACCCGTTCTGTACCTACCCTGTGAGTGTTTGTCGGGTCAGTGTATAGGGAGCTTTATTCTGTATCTAACCTGTGCTGTACCTGCCCCGGTAGTGTTTGACGGGACAGTGTTGAGGGAGCTTTACTCTGTATCTAACCCATGCTGTACCTGCCCTGGGAGTGTTTGATGGGACAGTGTAGCGGGAGCTTTAGTCTGTAACTAACCCGTGCAGTACCTGCCCTGGGAGTGTTTGATGGGACAGTGGAGAGGGAGCTTTACTCTGTATCTAACCCGTGCTGTACCTGCCCTGGGAGTGTTGACGGGACAGTGTAGAGGGAGATTTACTCTGTATCTAACCCGTGCTTTACCTGCCCTGGATGTGTTTGACGGGGCAGTGTAGAGGGAGATTTACTCTGTATCTAACCCATGCTGTACCTGCCTCTGGGAGTGTTTGATGGGACAGTGTAGAGGGAGATTTACTCTGTATCTAACCCGTGCTGTAACTGCCCTGGATGTGTTTGATGGGGCAGTGTACAGGGAGCTTTACTCTGGATCTTATCTGTGCTGTACCTGCCCTGGGAGTGTTTGACGGGACAGTGCAGATGGAGGTTTACTATGTTTTTAACCCGTGCTGTACCTGCAATGGGATTGCTAGATGCGACAGTGCAGAGGGAGCTTTTCTCTGTCTCTAACACGTGGTGTACCTGCCCTGGGAGTGTTTGATGGGACAGCTTAGAGGGAAATTTACTCTCTATCTGACACATGCTGTACCTGCCCTGGGATTGTTTGATGGGACAGTGTAGAGGAAGCTTTACTCTGTATCTAAAGCGTGTTGTACCTGCCCTGGGAGTGTTTGACTGGAGAGTGTAGAGGGAGCTTTACTCTGTATCTAACCCGTGCTGTACCTGCCCTGCGAGTGTTTGATGGGACAGTGTAGAGGGAGCATTATTCTGTATCTAACCCGTGCTGTATCTGCCCTGGTAGTGTTTGATGGGACAGTGTAGAGGGAGCTTTACTGTGTATCAAACCAGTGCTGTAGCTGCCCTGGGAGTGTTTGATGGGACAGTGTAGAGGGAGCTTTACTCGGTATCTAACCCATGCATAACCTGCACTGGGAGTGTTTGATGGGGACAGTTTAGAGGGAGCTTTACTCTGCATCTAAACCCTGCTGTACCTGCCCTGGGAGTGTTTGACGGGACAGTGTAGAGGGAGCTTTACTCTGTATCTAACCCGTGCTGTACCTGACCTGGGAGTGTTTGATGGGACAGTGTAGAGGGAGCATTACTCTGTATCTAACCCTGCTGTATCTGCCCTGGGAGTGTTTGATGGGACAGTGTAGAGGGAGCTTTACTCTGTATCTAACCCGTGCTGTACCTGCCCTGGGAGTGTTTGATGGGACAGTGTAGAGGGAGCTTTACTCTGTATCTAACCCATGCTGTATCAGCCCTGGGATTGTTTGATTGGACAGTGTGGAGGGAGCTTTACTCTGTATCTAACCTGTGCAGTACCTGCCCTGGGAGAGTTTGATGGAACAGTGTAGAGGGAGCTTTACTCTGTATCTAACCCGTGCTGTACCTGCCCTGGGAGTGTTTGATGGGACAGTGTAGAGGGAGCTTTACTCTGTATCGAACCCGTGCTGTACCTGCACTGGGAGTGTTTGATGGGGACAGTGTAGAGGGTGCTTTACTCTGTGTCGAACCCATGCTGTACCTGCTCTGGGAGTGTTTGAGGGAACAGTGTAGAGGGAGCTTTACTCTGTATCTAACCCGTGCTGTACCTGCCCTGGGAGTGTTTGACTGGAGAGTGTAGAGGGAGCTTTACTCTGTATCTAACCCGTGCTGTACCTGCCCTGGGAGTGTTTGATGGGAGAGTGTAGAGGGAGCTTTACTCTGTATCAAACCCGTGTTGTACCTGCCCTGGGAGTGATGGCGGGAAAGTGTTGAGGGAACATTACTCTATATCTAACCCGTAATGTACCTGCCCTGGGAGTGTTTGACGGGACAGTGTAGAGGGAGTTTTCTCTGTGTCCAACCCGTGGTGTTCCTGCCCTGGGAGTGTTTGATGGGACAGTGTAGAGGGAGCTTTACTCTGTTTCTAACCCGTGCTGTACCTGCAATGGGATTGCTGGATGCAAAATGGAAGGGGAAGCTTTTCTCTGTCTCTAACCTATGCTGTACCTGCCCTGTGAGAGTTTGACAGTACAGCGTAGAGGGAAATTTACTCTGTATCTAACCTGTGCTGTACCTGCCCTGGGAGTGTTTGATGGAACAGTGTAGAGGGAGCTTTACTCTGCATCTAAACCCTGCTGTACGTGCCCTGGGAGTGTTTGACGGGACAGTGTAGAGGGAGCTTTACTCTGTATCTAACCCGTGCTGTACCTGACCTGGGAGTGTTTGATGGGACAGTGTAGAGGGAGCATTACTCTGTATCTAATCCTGCTGTATCTGCCCTGGGAGTGTTTGATGGGACAGTGTAGAGGGAGCTTTACTCTGTATCTAACCCGTGCTGTACCTGCCCTGGGAGTGTTTGATGGGACAGTGTGGAGGGAGCTTTACTCTGTATCTAACCCGTGCTGTACCTGCCCTGGGAGTGTTTGATGGGACAGTGTTGTGCCAGCTTTACTCTGTATCTAACCCGTGCTGTACCTGCCCTGGGAGTGTTTGATGGGACAGTGTATAGGGAGCTTTACTTGGTATCTAACCCGTGCTGTACCTGAACTGGGAGTGTTTGATGGGACAGTGTGCAGGGAGCTTTACTCTGTATCTAACCTGTGCTGTACCTGT
Organism: Squalus acanthias; assembly: GCA_030390025.1. Lineage (NCBI taxonomy): Eukaryota > Metazoa > Chordata > Chondrichthyes > Squaliformes > Squalidae > Squalus > Squalus acanthias. Next base: position 25,939 of record JASTWF010002100.1, on the reverse strand, counting down.
CCTGGGTGAGTTTGATGGAACAGTGTAGAGGGAGCTTTACTCTGTATCTAACCCATGCTGTATCAGCCCTGGGAGTGTTTGATGGGACAGTGTGGAGGGAGCTTTACTCTGTATCTAACCTGTGCAGTACCTGCCCTGGGAGAGTTTGATGGAACAGTGTAGAGGGAGCTTTACTCTGTATCTAACCCGTGCTGTACCTGCCCTGGGAGTGTTTGATGGGACAGTGTAGAGGGAGCTTTACTCTGTATCGAACCCGTGCTGTACCTGCACTGGGAGTGTTTGATGGGGACAGTGTAGAGGGTGCTTTACTCTGTGTCGAACCCATGCTGTACCTGCTCTGGGAGTGTTTGAGGGAACAGTGTAGAGGGAGCTTTACTCTGTATCTAACCCGTGCTGTACCTGCCCTGGGAGTGTTTGACTGGAGAGTGTAGAGGGAGCTTTACTGTGTATCTAACCCGTGCTGTACCTGCCCTGGGAGTGTTTGATGGGAGAGTGTAGAGGGAGCTTTACTCTGCATCTAACCCTTGCTGTACCTGCCCTGGGATTGTTTAATGGCACAGTGTAGAGGGAGCTTTACTCCGTATCAAACCCGTGCTGTACCTGCCCTGGGAATGTTTGAAGGGACATTGTAGAGGGAGCTTTACTCTGTATCAAACCCGTGCTGTACCTGCCCTGGGAGTGGTTGATCGGACAGTGTCGAGTGAGCTTTACTCTGTATCTAACACGTGCTGTATCTGCCCTGGGAGTGTTTGATGGGACAGTGTAGAGGGAACTTTATTGTGTGTTAAACCAGTGCTGTAGCTGCCCTGGGAGTGTTTGACCGGACAGTGTAGATGGTTCTTTACTGTGTTTCGAACCCGTGCTGAACCTGCAATGGGATTGCTGGCTGCGAAAGTGTAGAGGGAGCTTTTCTCTGTCTCTAACCTGTGCTGTACCTGCTCCGGGAGTATTTGATGGTACAGTATAGAGGGTGCTTTACTCTCGATCTAACCCGAGCTTTACCTGCCCTGGGAGTGTTTGACAGGGCAGTGTAGAGGGAGTTTTATTCTGTATTTAAACCGTGCTGTACCTGCCCTGGGAATGTTTGATGGGACAGTGTAGAGGGAGCATTACTCTGTATCTATCCCGTGCTGTACCTGCCCTGCGAGTGTTTGATGGAACAGTGTAGAGTGAGCTTTACTCTGTATCAAACCCGTGTTGTACCTGCCCTGGGAGTGTTTGACGGGAAAGTGTTGAGGGAACATTACTCTGTATCTAACCCGTGCTGTACCTGCCCTGGGAGTGTTTGATGGGACAGTATAGAGGGAGTATTACTTTGTATCTAACCCGTGCTGTACCTGCCCTGGGAGTGTTTGATGGGAGAGTGTAGAGGGAGCTTTACTCTGTGTCTCACCCGTGCTGTAGCTGCCCTGGGATTGTTTGATGGGACAGTGCAGAGGGAGCTTTACTCTGTATCTAACCTGTGCTATACCTGCACTGGGAGTGTTTTATGGGGTCAGTTTAGAGGGAGGTTTACTCGGTATCTAACCCGTTCTGTACCTACCCTGTGAGTGTTTGTCGGGTCAGTGTATAGGGAGCTTTATTCTGTATCTAACCTGTGCTGTACCTGCCCCGGTAGTGTTTGACGGGACAGTGTTGAGGGAGCTTTACTCTGAATCTAACCCATGCTGTACCTGCCCTGGGAGTGTTTGATGGGACAGTGTAGCGGGAGCTTTAGTCTGTAACTAACCCGTGCAGTACCTGCCCTGGGAGTTTTTGATGGGACAGTGGAGAGGGAGCTTTACTCTGTATCTAACCCGTGCTGTACCTGCCCTGGGAGTGTTGACGGGACAGTGTAGAGGGAGATTTACTCTGTATCTAACCCGTGCTTTACCTGCCCTGGATGTGTTTGACGGGGCAGTGTAGAGGGAGATTTACTCTGTATCTAACCCATGCTGTACCTGCCTCTGGGAGTGTTTGATGGGACAGTGTAGAGGGAGATTTACTCCGTATCTAACCCGTGCTGTAACTGCCCTGGATGTGTTTGACGGGGCAGTGTACAGGGAGCTTTACTCTGGATCTTATCTGTGCTGTACCTGCCCTGGGAGTGTTTGACGGGACAGTGCAGATGGAGGTTTACTATGTTTTTAACCCGTGCTGTACCTGCAATGGGATTGCTGGATGCGACAGTGCAGAGGGAGCTTTTCTCTGTCTCTAACACGTGGTGTACCTGCACTGGGATTATTTGATGGGACAGCTTAGAGGGAAATTTACTCTCTATCTGACACATGCTGTACCTGCCCTGGGATTGTTTGATGGGACAGTGTAGAGGAAGCTTTACTCTGTATCTAAAGCGTGTTGTACCTGCCCTGGGAGTGTTTGACTGGAGAGTGTAGAGGGAGCTTTACTCTGTATCTAACCCGTGCTGTACCTGCCCTGGGAGTGTTTGATGGGACAGTGTAGAGGGAGCTTTATTCTGTATCTAACCCGTGCTGTATCTGCCCTGGTAGTGTTTGATGGGACAGTGTAGAGGGAGCTTTACTGTTTATCAAACCAGTGCTGTAGCTGCCCTGGGAGTGTTTGACGGGACAGTGTAGAGGGAGCGTTACTCTGTATCCAACCCGTGCTGTAACTGCCCTGGAAGTGTTTGATTGGACAGTGTAGAGGGAGCTTTACTCTGTTTCTAACCCGTGCTGTACCTGCAATGGGATTGCTGGATGCGAAAGTGTAGAGGGAGCTTTTCTCTGTCTCTAACCTGTGCTGTACCTGCTTCGGGAGTATTTGACGGGACAGTGTAGAGGGAGCTTTAATCTCTATCTAACCCGTGCTTTACCTGCCCTGGGAGTGTTTGACAGGGCAGTGTAGAGGGAGTTTTATTCTGTATTTAAACCGTGCTGTACCTGCCCTGGGAATGTTTGATTGGACAGTGTAGAGGGAGCATTACTCTGTATCTATCCCGTGCTGTACCTGCCCTGGGAGTGTTTGATGGAACAGTGTAGAGGGAGCTTTACTCTGTCTCTAACCTGTGCTGTACCTGCCCTGTGAGAGTTTGACAGTACAGCGTAGAGGGAAATTTACTCTGTATCAAACCCGTGCTGTACCTGCCCTGGGAGTGTTTGATGGAACAGTGTAGAGGGAGCTTTACTCTTTATCTAAACCCTGCTGTACCTGCCCTGGGAGTGTTTGACGGGACAGTGTAGAGGGAGCTTTACTCTGTATCTAACCCGTGCTGTACCTGCCCTGGGAGTGTTTGATGGGACAGTGTAGAGGGAGCATTACTCTGTATCTAACCCATGCTGTGTCTGCCCTGGGAGTGTTTGATGGGACAATGTAGAGGGAGCTTTACTCTGTATCTAACCCGTGCTGTACCTGCCCTGGGAGTGTTTGATGGGACAGTGTGGAGGGAGCTTTACTCTGTATCTAACCCGTGCTGTACCTGCCCTGGGAGTGTTTGATGGGACAGTGTTGAGCCAGCTTTACTCTGTATCTAACCCGTGCTGTACCTGCCCTGGGAGTGTTTGATGGGACAGTGTATAGGGAGCTTTACTCGGTATCTAACCCGTGCTGTACCTGACCTGGGAGTGTTTGACTGGAGAGTGCAGAGGGAGCTTTATTCTGTATCTAACCCGTGCTGTACCTGCCCTGGGAGTGTTTGATGGGAGAGTGTAGAGGGAGCTTTACTCTGCATCTAACCCGTGTTGTACCTGCCCTGGGATTGTTTGATGGCACAGTGTAGAGGGAGCATTACTCTGTATCTATCCCGTGCTGTACCTGCCCTGGGAGTGTTTGAGGGAACAGTGTAGAGGGAGCTTTACTCTTTATCAAACCCGTGTTGTACCTGCCCTGGGAGTGATGGCGGGAAAGTGTTGAGGGAACATTACTCTGTATCTAACCCGTAATGTACCTGCCCTGGGAGTATTTGACGGGACAGTGTAGAGGGAGCTTTACTCTGTCTCTTACCTGTGCTGTACCTGCCCTGTGAGAGATTGACAGTACAGCGTAGAGGGAAATTTACTCTGTATCTAACGTGTGCTGTACCTGCCCTGGGAGTGTTTGATGGAACAGTGTAGAGGGAGCTTTACTCATTATCTAAACCCTGTTATAGCTGCCCTGGGAGTGTTTGACGGTACAGTGTAGAGGGAGCTTTACTCTGTATCTAACCCGTGCTGTACCTGACCTGGGAATGTTTGATGGGACAGTGATAGAGGGAGCATTACTCTGTATCTAACCCTGCTGTATCTGCCCTGGGAGTGTTTGATGGGACAGTGTAGAGGGAGCTTTACTCTGTATCTAACCCGTGCTGTACCTGCCCTGGGAGTGTTTGATGGGACAGTGTGGAGGGAGCTTTACTCTGTATCTAACCCGTGCTGTACCTGCCCTGGGAGTGTTTGATGGGACAGTGTAGAGGCAGCTTTACTCTGTATCTAACCCGTGCTGTACCTGCCCTGGGAGTGTTTGATGGGACAGTGTATAGGGAGCTTTACTCGGTATCTAACCCGTGCTGTACCTGAACTGGGAGTGTTTGATGGGACAGTGTGCAGGAAGCTTTACTCTGTATCTAACTTGTGCTGTACCTGTCCTGGGAGAGTTTGATGGGACAGTGTGGAGGGAGCTTTACTCTGTATCTAACCCGTGCTGTATCACCCCTGGGAGTGTTTGATGGGACAGTGTGGAGGGAGCTTTACTCTGTATCTAACCTGTGCTGTACCTGCACTGGGAGTGTTTGATGGGACAGTGTAGAGGGAGCTTTACTCTGTATCTAACCCGTGCTGTACCTGCACTGGGAGTGTTTGATGGGGACAGTGTAGAGGGAGCTTTACTCTGTGTCGAACGCATGCTGTACCTGCTCTGGGTGTGTTTGAGGGAACAGTGTAGAGGGAGCTTTACTCTGTATCTAACCCGTGCTGGACCTGCCCTGGGAGTGTTTGACTGGAGAGTGTAGAGGGAGCTTTACTCCGTATCTAAACCGTGCTGTACCTGCCCTGGGAGTGTTTGACTGGAGAGTGTAGAGGGAACTTTACTCCGTATCTAAACCGTGCTGTACCTGCCCTGGGAGTGTTTGATGGGAAAGTGTAGAGGGAGCTTTACTCTGCATCTAACCCTTGCTGTACCTGCCCTGGGATTGTTTCATGGCACAGTGTAGAGGGAGCTTTATTCTGTATCTATACCGTGCTGTACCTGCCCTGGGAGTGTTTGATCGGACAGTGTCGAGTGAGCTTTACTCTGTATCTAACACGTGCTGTATCTGCCCTGGGAGTGTTTGATTGGACAGTGTAGAGGGAACTTTACTGTGTGTCAAACCAGTGCTGTAGCTGCCCTGGGAGTGTTTGACGGGACAGTGTAGAGGGTTCTTTACTGTGTTTCGAACCCGTGCTTATCCTGCAATGGGATTGCTGGATGCGAAAGTGTTGAGGGAGCTTTTCTCTGTCTCTAACCTGTGCTGTACCTGCTCCAGGAGTATTTGATGGGACAGTATAGAGGGTGCTTTACTCTCGATCTATCCCGTGCTTTACCTGCCCTGGGAGTGTTTGACAGGGCAGTGTAGAGGGAGTTTTATTCTGTATTTAAACCGTGCTGTACCTGCCCTGGGAATGTTTGATGGGACAGTGTAGAGGGTGCATTACTCTGTATCTATCCTGTGCTGTACCTGCCCTGCGAGTGTTTGATGGAACAGTGTAGAGGGAGCTTTACTCTGTATCAAACCCGTGTTGTACCTGCCCTGGGAGTGTTTGACGGGAAAGTGTTGAGGGAAAATTACTCTGTATCTAACCCGTGCTGTACCTGCCCTGGGAGTGTTTGATGGGACAGTATAGAGGGAGTATTACTTTGTATCTAACCCGTGCTGTACCTGCCCTGGGAGTGTTTGATGGGAGAGTGTAGAGGGAGCTTTACTCTGTGCCTCAACCGTGCTGTACCTGCCCTGGGAGTATTTGATGCGACAGTGTAGAGGGAGCTTTACTTTGTATCTAACCCGTGCTGTACCTACCCTGGGAGCGTTTGATGGGACAGTGTAGAGGGAGCTTTACTCTGTATCTAACTCGTGCTGTACCTGCCCTGGGAGTGTTTGACGGGACAGTGTAGAGGGAGCTTTACTCTGTATCTAACCCGTGCTGTACCTGCCCTGGATGTGTTTGACGGGGCAGTGTACAGGCAGCTTTACTCTGGATCTTATCCGTGCTGTACCTGCCCTGGGAGTGTTTGACGGGACAGTGCAGATGGAGGTTTACTATGTTTTTAACCCGTGCTGTACCTGCAATGGGATTGCTGGATGCGACAGTGTAGAGGGAGCTTTTCTCTGTCTCTAACACGTGGTGTACCTGCCCTGGGAGTGTTTGATGGGACAGCTTAGAGGGAAATTTACTCTCTATCTGACCCATGCTGTACCTGCCCTGGGATTGTTTGACGGGACAGTGTAGAGGAAGCTTTACTCTGTATCTAACCCGTGCTGTACCTGCCCTGGGATTGTTTGACGGGACAGTGTAGAGGAAGCTTTACTCTGTATCTAAAGCGTGTTGTACCAGCCCTGGGAGTGTTTGACTGGAGAGTGTAGAGGGAGCTTTACTCTGTATGTAACCCATGCTGTACCTGCCCTGGGAGTGTTTGATGGGACAGTGTAGAGGTAGCTTTACTCTGCATCTAACCCGTGCTGTACCTGCCCTGGGAGTGTTTGATGGGACAGTGTAGAGGGAGCTTTACTGTGTATCAAACCAGTGCTGTAGCTGCCCTGGGAGTGTTTGATGGGACAGTGTAGAGGGAGCTTTACTCTGTTTCTATCCCGTGCTGTACCTGCAATGGGATTGCTGGATGCGAAAGTGTAGAGGGAGCTTTTCTCTGTCTCTAACCTGTGCTGTACCTTCTCCGGGAGTATTTGACGGGACAGTGTAGAGGGAGCTTTAATCTCTATCTAACCCGTGCTTTACTTGCCCTGGGAGTGTTTGACAGGGCAGTGTAGAGGGAGTTTTATTCTGTATTTAAACCGTGCTGTACCTGCCCTGGGAATGTTTGATTGGACAGTGTCGAGGGAGCATTACTCTGTGTCGATCCCGTGCTGTACCTGCCCTGGTAGTGTTTGATGGAACAGTGTAGAGGGAGATTTACTCTGTATCAAACCCGTGTTGTACCTGCCCTGGGAGAGTTTGACGGGAAAGTGTTGAGGGAAAATTACTCTGTATCTAAACCGTAATGTACCTGCCCTGGGAGTGTTTGACGGGAGAGTGTTGAGGGAGTTATCTCTGTGTCCAACCCGTGGTTTTCCTGCCCTGGGAATGTTTGATGGGACAGTGTAGAGGGAGCTTTACTCTGTTTCTAACCCGTGCTGTGCCTGCAATGGTATTGCTGGATGCAAAATTGGAGGTGGGGCTTTTCTCTGTCTCTGACCCGTGCTGTACCTGCCCTGGGAGTGTTTGATGGGACAGTGTGGAGGGAGCTTTACTCTGTATCTAACCCGTGCTGTACCTGCCCTGGGAGTGTTTGATGGGACAGTGTAGAGGGAGCTTTACTCGTTATCTAACCCGTGCTGTACCTGACCTGGGAGTGTTTGATGGGACAGTGTGTAGGGAGCTTTACTCTGTAACTAACCTGTGCTGTACCTGCCCTGGGAGAGTTTGATGGAACAGTGTAGAGGGAGCTTGACTCGGTATCTAACCCGTGCTGTACCTGCACTGGGAGTGTTTGATGGGGACAGTGTAGAGGGAGCTTTACTCTGTGTCGAACCCATGCTGTACCTGCTCTGGGAATGTTTGAGGGAACAGTGTGGAGGGAGCTTTACTCTGTATCTAACCCGTGGTGTTCCTGCCCTGGGAGTGTTTGATGGGACAGTGTGTAGGGAGCTTTACTCTGTATCTAACCTGTGCTGTACCTGTCCTGGGAGAGTTTGATTGAACAGTGTAGAGGGAGCTTTACTCTGTATCTAACCCGTGCTGTACCTGCCCTGGGAGTGTTTGATGGGACAGTGTAGAGGGAACTTTACTCGGTATCTAACCCGTGCTGTACCTGCCCTGGGAGAGTTTGATGGACCAGTGTAGAGGGAGCTTTACTCTGTATCTAACCCGTGCTGTACCTGCCCTGGGAGTGTTTGATGGGGACAGTGTAGTGGGAGCTTTACTCTGTGTCGAACCCATGCTGTACCTGCTCTGGGAGTGTTTGAGGGAACAGTGTAGAGGGAGCTTTACTCTGTATCTAACCCGTGCTGTACCTGCCCTGGGAGTGTTTGACTGGAGAGTGTAGAGGGAGCTTTACTCTGTATCTAACCCATGCTGTACCTGTCCTGGGAGTGTTTGATGGCACAGTGTAGAGGGAGCATTACTCTGTATCTATCCCGTGCTGTACCTGCCCTGGGAGTGTTTGATGGAAGAGTGTAGAGGGAGCTTTACTCTGTATCAAACCCGTAATGTACCTGCCCTGGGAGTGTTTGACGGGACAGTGTAGAGGGAGTTTTCTCTGTGTCCAACCCATGGTGTTCCTGCCCTGGGAGTGTTTGATGGGACAGTGTAGAGGGAGCTTTACTCTGTTTCTAACCCATGCTGTACCTGCAATGGGATTGCTGGATGCAAAATTGTAGGGGAAGCTTTTCTCTCTCTCTAACCTGTGCTGTACCTGCCCTGTGAGAGTTTGACAGTACAGCGTAGAGGGAAATTTACTCTGTATCTAACCCGTGCTGTACCTGCCCTAGGAGTGTTTGATGGAACAGTGTAGAGGGAGCTTTAATCTCTATCTAACCCGTGCTTTACCTGCCCTGGGAGTGTTTGACAGGGCAGTGTAGAGGGAGTTTTATTCTGTATTTAAACCGTGCTGTACCTGCCCTGGTAATGTTTGATTGGATAGTGTAGAGGGAGCATTACTCTGTATCTATCCCGTGCTGTACCTGCCCTGGTAGTGTTTGATGGAACAGTCTAGAGGGAGCTTTACTCTTTATCTAAACCCTGCTGTACCTGCCCTGGGAGTGTTTGACGGGACAGTGCAGAGGGAGCTTAACTCTGTATCTAACCCGTGCTGCACCTGCCCTGGGAGTGTTTGATGGGACAGTGTAGAGGGAGCATTACTCTGTATCAAACCCATGCTGTATCTGCCCTGGGAGTGTTTGATGGGACAGTGTAGAGGGAGCTTTACTCTGTATCTAACCCGTGCTGTACCTGCCCTGGGAGTGTTTGATGGGACAGTGTTGAGCCAGCTTTGCTCTGTATCTAACCCGTGCTGTACCTGCCCTGGGAATGTTTGACGGGACAGTGTAGAGGGAGCTTTACTCGGTATCTAACCCGAGCTGTACCTGACCTGGGAGTGTTTGATGGGACAGTGTGTAGGGAGCTTTCCTCTGTATCTAACCTGTGCTGTACCTGTCCTGGGAGAGTTTGATGGAACAGTGTAGAGGGAGCTTTACTCTGTATCCAACCCGTGCTGTACCAGCCCTGGGAGTGTTTGATGGGACAGTGTGGAGGGAGCTTTACTCTTTATCTAACCTGTGCTGTACCTGCCCTGGGAGACTTTGATGGAACAGTGTGGAGGGAGCTTTACTCTGTATCTAACCCGTGTTGTACCTGCCCTGGGAGTGTTTGATGGGACAGTGTAGAGGGAGCTTTACTCTGTATCTAACCCGTGCTGTACCTGCCCTGGGAGTGTTTGATGGGAGAGTGTAGAGGGAGCATTACTCTGTATCTAACCCGTGCTGTACCTGCCCTGGGAGTGTTTGATGGGAGAGTGTAGAGGGAGCTTTACTCTGTATCTAATCCGTGGTGTACCTGCCCTGGGAGTGTTTGATGGGACAGTGTAGAGGGAGCTTTACTCTGTATCTAATCCGTGCTGTACCTGCCCTGGGAATGTCTGATGGGACAGTGTAGAGGGAGCTTTAATCCGTATCTAACCCGCGCTGTACCTGCCGTGGCAGTGTTTGATGGGATCGTGCAGAGGGAGATTTACTCTGTATCTAACCCGTGCTGTACCTGCCCTGGGAGTGTTTGATGAAACAGTGCAGAGGGAGCTTTACTCTGTATCTAACCCGTGCTGTACGTGCTCTGGGAGTGTTTGATGGGACAGTGTAGAGGGAGCTTTACTCTGTATCTAACCCGTGCTGTACCTGCCCTGGGAGTGTTTGACGGGACAGTGCAGATGGAGGTTTACTATGTTTTTAACCCGTGCTGTACCTGCAATGGGATTGCTGGATGCGACAGTGTAGAGGGAGCTTTTCTCTGTCTCTAACACGTGGTGTACCTGCCCTGGGAGTGTTTGATGGGACAGCTTAGAGGGAAATTTACTCTCTATCTGACCCATGCTGTACCTGCCCTGGGATTGTTTGACGGGACAGTGTAGAGGAAGCTTTACTCTGTATCTAACCCGTGCTGTACCTGCCCTGGGATTGTTTGACGGGACAGTGTAGAGGAAGCTTTACTCTGTATCTAAAGCGTGTTGTACCAGCCCTGGGAGTGTTTGACTGGAGAGTGTAGAGGGAGCTTCACTCTGTATGTAACCCATGCTGTACCTGCCCTGGGAGTGTTTGATGGGACAGTGTAGAGGTAGCTTTACTCTGCATCTAACCCGTGCTGTACCTGCCCTGGGAGTGTTTGATGGGACAGTGTAGAGGGAGCTTTACTGTGTATCAAACCAGTGCTGCAGCTGCCCTGGGAGTGTTTGATGGGACAGTGTAGAGGGAGCTTTACTCTGTTTCTATCCCGTGCTGTACCTGCAATGGGATTGCTGGATGCGAAAGTGTAGAGGGAGCTTTTCTCTGTCTCTAACCTGTGCTGTACCTTCTCCGGGAGTATTTGACGGGACAGTGTAGAGGGAGCTTTAATCTCTATCTAACCCGTGCTTTACTTGCCCTGGGAGTGTTTGACAGGGCAGTGTAGAGGGAGTTTTATTCTGTATTTAAACCGTGCTGTACCTGCCCTGGGAATGTTTGATTGGACAGTGTAGAGGGAGCATTACTCTGTGTCGATCCCGTGCTGTACCTGCCCTGGTAGTGTTTGATGGAACAGTGTAGAGGGAGCTTTACTCTGTATCAAACCCGTGTTGTACCTGCCCTGGGAGTGTTTGACGGGAAAGTGTTGAGGGAAAATTACTCTGTATCTAAACCGTAATGTACCTGCCCTGGGAGTGTTTGACGGGAGAGTGTTGAGGGAGTTATCTCTGTGTCCAACCCGTGGTTTTCCTGCCCTGGGAATGTTTGATGGGACAGTGTAGAGGGAGCTTTACTCTGTTTCTAACCCGTGCTGTGCCTGCAATGGTATTGCTGGATGCAAAATTGGAGGGGGAGCTTTTCTCTGTCTCTGACCCGTGCTGTACCTGCCCTGGGAGTGTTTGATGGGACAGTGTGGAGGGAGCTTTACTCTGTATCTAACCCGTGCTTTACCTGCCCTGGGAGAGTTTGATTGAACAGTGTAGAGGGAGCTTTACTCTGTATCTAACCCGTGCTGTACCTGCCCTGGGAGTGTTTGATGGGACAGTGTAGAGGGAGCTTTACTCGGTATCTAACCCGTGCTGTACCTGCCCTGGGAAAGTTTGATGGACCAGTGTAGAGGGAGCTTTACTCTGTATCTAACCCGTGCTGTACCTGCCCTGGGAGTGTTTGACTGGAGAGTGTAGAGGGAGCTTTACTCTGTATCTAACCCATGCTGTACCTGTCCTGGGAGTGTTTGATGGCACAGTGTCGAGGGAGCATTACTCTGTATCTATCCCGTGCTGTACCTGCCCTGGGAGTGTTTGATGGAAGAGTGTAGAGGGAGCTTTACTCTGTATCAAACCCGTAATGTACCTGCCCTGGGAGTGTTTGACGGGACAGTGTAGAGGGAGTTTTCTCTGTGTCCAACCCGTGGTGTTCCTGCCCTGGGAGTGTTTGATGGGACAGTGTAGAGGGAGCTTTACTCTGTTTCTAACCCGTGCTGTACCTGCAATGGGATTGCTGGATGCAAAATTGTAGGGGAAGCTTTTCTCTCTCTCTAACCTGTGCTGTACCTGCCCTGTGAGAGTTTGACAGTACAGCGTAGAGGGAAATTTACTCTGTATCTAACCCGTGCTGTACCTGCCCTAGGAGTGTTTGATGGAACAGTGTAGAGGGAGCTTTAATCTCTATCTAACCCGTGCTTTACCTGCCCTGGGAGTGTTTGACAGGGCAGTGTAGAGGGAGTTTTATTCTGTATTTAAACCGTGCTGTACCTGCCCTGGTAATGTTTGATTGGACAGTGTAGAGGGAGCATTACTCTGTATCTATCCCGTGCTGTACCTGCCCTGGTAGTGTTTGATGGAACAGTCTAGAGGGAGCTTTACTCTTTATCTAAACCCTGCTGTACCTGCCCTGGGAGTGTTTGACGGGACAGTGCAGAGGGAGCTTAACTCTGTATCTAACCCGTGCTGCACCTGCCCTGGGAGTGTTTGATGGGACAGTGTAGAGGGAGCATTACTCTGTATCAAACCCATGCTGTATCTGCCCTGGGAGTGTTTGATGGGACAGTGTAGAGGGAGCTTTACTCTGTATCTAACCCGTGCTGTACCTGCCCTGGGAGTGTTTGATGGGACAGTGTTGAGCCAGCTTTGCTCTGTATCTAACCCGTGCTGTACCTGCCCTGGGAATGTTTGACGGGACAGTGTAGAGGGAGCTTTACTCGGTATCTAACCCGAGCTGTACCTGACCTGGGAGTGTTTGATGGGACAGTGTGTAGGGAGCTTTCCTCTGTATCTAACCTGTGCTGTACCTGTCCTGGGAGAGTTTGATGGAACAGTGTAGAGGGAGCTTTACTCTGTATCCAACCCGTGCTGTACCAGCCCTGGGAGTGTTTGATGGGACAGTGTGGAGGGAGCTTTACTCTTTATCTAACCTGTGCTGTACCTGCCCTGGGAGACTTTGATGGAACAGTGTGGAGGGAGCTTTACTCTGTATCTAACCCGTGCTGTACCTGCCCTGGGAGTGTTTGATGGGAGAGTGTAGAGGGAGCATTACTCTGTATCTAACCCGTGCTGTACCTGCCCTGGGAGTGTTTGATGGGAGAGTGCAGAGGGAGCTTTACTCTGTATCTAATCCGTGGTGTACCTGCCCTGGGAGTGTTTGATTGGACAGTGTAGAGGGAGCTTTACTCTGTATCTAACCCGTGCTGTACCTGCCCTGGGAATGTCTGATGGGACAGTGTAGAGGGAGCTTTAATCCGTATCTAACCCGTGCTGTACCTGCCGTGGCAGTGTTTGATGGGATCGTGCAGAGGGAGATTTACTCTGTATCTAACCCGTGCTGTACCTGCCCTGGGAGTGTTTGATGAAACAGTGCAGAGGGAGCTTTACTCTGTATCTAACCCGTGCTGTACGTGCTCTGGGAGTGTTTGATGGGACAGTGTAGAGGGAGCTTTACTCTGTATCTAACCCGTGCTGTACGTGCCCTGGGAGTGTTTGATGGGACAGTGCAGAGGGAGCTTTACTCTGTATCTAACCCGTGCTGTACCTGCCCCGGGAGTGTTTGATGGGACAGTGTAGAGGAAGCTTTACTCTGTATCTAACCCATGCTGTACCTGCCCTGGGAGTGTTTGATGGGACAGTGTAGAGGGAGATTTGCTCTGTATCTAACCTCTATCTACCTGATGTGGGAGTGTTCGGTGTTGACAGCAGAGTGGAAAATATTCACCTTGATTTGCAAAATTTGCCCCATACCCTAACCAGTGATACCGAGCCCTAGTTTGATCTTATCTCGGAAGTGCATGAGCTGTGAAACCATAGTGATACTGATCGATAAGAGTGCATGGAATGACTAAATCTGATTAATCGTTATCTGCCGTGAGTCTCAGAACCGAGCTGCATGCTGCTGCTGCTACTTGTGATGTCGAGATGTGTGATTAGTCTGCAGTAATGGGACTCTGCTAGTTTAACACTCTGGTGAGGACTGCTCTGAGATCCAGCTTCTGACCGAGGCAGCACATGGAATCCAGAAATTCACTCACCTTCGTGACACTTTTGGAATATGGTAATAATTTGAAGCTGCAGTTTTCACAAAAACATTTCCAAGAGTGTTAGTTGAGAACAGAAGGTGTGGGACTGTTATCTGCACTGGTATATCTGTCACCTCCTTCAGCTCTGCTGAGGCCAGATATTCTATCTGATTCAAGCACTGCTGCTTTGCTATTGTGGGCATCGGACTCTATCTGCATGGAACACGCTCTGAGTGCTGAGTTCCTGTAAGGGGAGGAAACAGATATAAATACACCCCACCCCCGACCTTCGCCAATAAATACGGTTGAAATGTAACAATGAGAATACACAGAACAAAACACTCCATATTGTGTAAAATGAAACGATTCACTCCCGTCTGGTACTGTACAGCCCGTGTGTGTCTCAGTGTCTCCTGTACATGTAGAGTACAGAGAGCAGGTAAATGGGAACGATTCACTCCCGTCTGGGACTGTACAGCCCGTGTGTGTCTCAGTGTCAGCTCCTGTACATGTACAGCACACAGCGGGTAAAAGGGAATGATGCACTCCCGTCTGGTACTGTACGGCCTGTGTGTGTCTCAGTGTCAGCTCCTGTACATGTACAGCACACAGCGGGTAAAAGGGAACGATTCACTCCTGTCTGGTACTGTACAGCCCGTGTGTGTCTCAGTGTCAGCTCCTGTACATGTACAGCACACAGCGGGTAAAAGGGAACGCTTCACTCCTGTCTGGTACTGTACGGCCTGTGTGAGTCTCAGTGTCTGCTCCTGTACATGTACAGTACACAGCAGGTAAAAGGGAACGATTCACTCCCGTCTGGTACTGTACGGCCCATGTGTGTCTCAGTGTCAGCTCCTGTACATGTACAGTACACACAGCAGGTAAAAGGGAACGATTCACTGCCGTCTGGTACTGCACGGCCTTTGTGTGTGTCTCAGTGTCTCCTGTACATGTACAGCACACAGCGGGTAAAAGGGAACGATTCACTCCCGTCTGGTACTATACGGCCCGTGTGTATCTCAGTGTCTCCTGTACATGTACAGTACACAGCGGGTAAAAGGGAACGATTCACTCCCGTCTGGTACTGTACGGCCCGTGTGTGTCTCAGTGTCTCCTGTACATGTAGAGTACGCAGTGGGTACTGGACAGGCTACGATTGTTGGCTCGCTGTGTCTGCACGAGCAAACTCTATTTTGAACCCTGGCAGTATCCAACCTCCCAAATGTAGTTGAATGAATTCCCTTTGTTTTGGTATGTGTTCGAGGAAATTTGGGGCAACATCATGAAGGTACTTCAATAAAACAAAGGTTAGTCCAAAGATACAAGCCCAAGTGAGCCGAGTACGTGGCAGTGAGTAACAATGTCAGGAGGCAGGGACCATGTGTGTCTTATGTTCGAGGTTAATACAGGAGTGGCGTCTTTGTTGTTTTGATATTCTGAGACTAGCATCGATTCATATTTACCGTAAATCTACTGCCCGTGTGCAGCGCTGTCCATTTATCTGTTTAATGTCCAGTGAATTAGTTTACAGCCTTAGCAGTGGGCTGACGGAGGGTCGATCCATCCACCTACCAAATAAGGGAAGGTCACATGTGTGCAGTTTTAAAAAATGATTTGTTCTTGGGAAAGTGGCCATCGCTGGGCAACCCTAGCTGCCTTGAGAAGGTGGTGCTGAACCTTCTCCTTGATATATTCCAGTAAGCCGGAGTATGGTGACAAGGGATCTGATCGAGGGTGCTGACCCAAAACAGGATCTGATCGAGGGTGCTGACCCAAACCAGGATTGCTACCAGTGCCACGTACTAGTCAGAGTAGAAATAGAAGGATATTTAAGATGAATACGTGGCTAGAGAATGGTGCAAGGGGGAGGGATTCAAATTCCTGGGGACATTGGAACGGTTCTGGGGACGTGGGACCAGTACAAACTGGACGGTTTACACCTGGGCAGGACTGGGACCGATGTCCTAGGGGGAGTGTTTGCTAGTGCTGTTGGGGAGGGTTTAAACTAAAATGGCAGGGGGTTGGAACCTGTGCAGGGAGACAGAGGAAAGGGATGCAAGGATAGAAGCAAAAGACAGGAAGGAGAAAAGCAAAAGTGAAAGGCAGAGAAATCAAGGGTGTAAATCAAACATGGCCACAGTAAACAATAATTCTAAAAGGTCTAAGAGTGTTAAAAAAACAAGCCTGAAGGCTTTGTGTCTTAATGCGAGGAGCATTCATAATAAGGTGGATGAATTAGCTGTGCAAATAGATGTAAATGGATATGATATAATTGGGATTACGGAGACATGGCTCCAGGGTGACCAAGGCTGGGAATTCAACATCCAGGGGTATTCAATATTCAGGAAGGACAGGCAAAAAGGAAAAGGAGGTGGGGTAGCATTGCTGCTTAAAGAGGAGATTAACACAATAGTAAGGAAGGATATTAGCTCTGATGATGTGGAATCTGTATGGGTAGAGCTGAGAAATACCAAGGGGCAGAAAATGTTAGTGGGAGTTGTATACAGACCCCCAAACAGTAATGCTGAGGTTGGGGATGGCATTAAATGGGAATTTAGAGATGCGTGCAATAAGGGCACAGCAGTTATCATGGGTGACTTTAATCTACATATAGATTGGGCTAACCAAATTAGTAACAACACTGTGGAAGAGGAATTCCTAGAGTGTATACGGGATGGTTTCCTGGACCAATATGTCGAGGAACCAACTAGAGATAAGGCCATCTTAGACTGGGTATTATGTAATGAGAAAGGATTAATTAGCAATCTTGTGCGAGGCCCCTTGGGGAGGAGCGATCATAATATGATAGAATTCTTCATTAAGATGGAGAGTGAAGTAGTTGACTCAGAGACTAGGGTCCTGAATTTAAATAAAGGAAACTATGATAGTATGAGGCGCAAGTTGGCTCGGATGGATTGGGGAGCGTTACTTAAAGGGTTGATGGTGGATAGGCAATGGCAAACATTTAAAGATCGCATGGATGAACTACAGAATTTGTTCATCCCTGTTTGGCATAAAAATAAAACAAAAAAGGTGACTCAACCGTGGCTAACAAGGGAAATTAGGGATAGCATAAGATCCAAGGAGAGGACATATAAATTGGCCAGAAAAAGCAGCAAACCTGAGGATTGGGAGCAGTTTAGGATTCAGCAAAGGAGGACAAAGGGATTAATTAAGAGGGGGAAAATAGAATATGAGAATAAGCTTGCAGGGAACATAAAAACTGACTGTAAAAGCTTCTATAGATATGTGAAGAGTAAAAGATTGGTGAAGTCAAGCGTAGGTCCCTTGCAGTCAGATTCAGGGGAATTTATAATGGGGAACAAAGAAATGGCAGACCAATTAAATACATACTTTGGTTCTGTCTTCACAAAGGAGGACACAAATAAACTCCCAGAGATGTCGGGGAACATAGGGTCTAATGAGAGGGAGGAACTGAATGAAATCAGTATTTGTAGGGAAATGGTGTTAGGGAAATTGACGGGATTGAATGCCGATAAATCCCCAGGGCCTGATAATCTACATCCTAGGGTACTTAAGGAAGTGGCTCTAGAAATAGTAGATGCATTGCTGATCATCTTCCAAAATTCTATAGACTCTGGAACAGTTCCCATGGATTGGAGGGTAGCTAATGTAACCCCACTATTTAAAAAAGGTGGTAGAGAGAAAACGGGGAATTATAGACCGGTAAGCCTGACATTGGTAGTGGGGAAAATGCTAGAGCCCATTATAAAAGATGTAATAGCAGAGCACTTGGAAAACAGTGACAGGATCGGACAAAGTCAACATGGATTTACAAAAGGTAAATCATGCTTGACTAATCTACTGGTATTTTTTTGAGGATGTAACTGATAGAATATATAAGGGAGAACCAGTGGATGTGGTGTATTTGGACTTTCAGAAGGCTTTCGATAAGGTCCCGCATAAGAGATTAGCGTGCAAAGTTGAAGCACATGGGATTGGGTGTAAGGTACTGACTTGTATAGAAAACTGGTTGGCAGACAGGAAGCAAAGAGTTGGAATAAACGGGTCTTTTCCGATGACAGGCAGTAACTAGTGGGGTACCGCAGGGATCGGTGCTAGGACCCCAGTTATTCACAATATATATTAATGATCTAGACGAGGGAACTAGATGTAATATCTCCAAGTTTGCAGACGACACAAAGCTGGGTGGGCATGTGTGTTGTGAGGAGGATGCAGAGAAACTCCAGTATGATTTGGACAGGTTGGGTGATTGGGCAGATGCATGGCAGATGCAGTATAATGTGGATAAATGCGAGGTTATCCACTTTGGTGGCAAAAACAGGAAGGCAGATTAGTATCTGAACGGCAATAGATTGGGAAAAGGGGAAGTGCAACGAGACCTGGGTGTCCTTGTGCACCAGTCACTGAAGGTAAGCATGCAGGTGCAGCAGGCGGTTAAGAAGGCAAATGGTATGTTGGCCTTCATAGTGAGAGGATTCGAGTACAGGAGCAAGGATGTCTTGCTGCAGTTGTACCGGGCCTTGGTGAGACCACACCTTGAGTATTGTGTGCAGTTTTGGTCGCCTTGTTCTTGCCATGGATGGAGTGCAGCGAAGATTCGCCAGACTGATACCTGGGATGGCAGGAATGACGTATGAAGAGAGATTGGGTCGATTAGGCTTATATTCGCTAGAGTTTAGAAGAATGAGAGGGGATCTCATTGAAACTTATAAAATTCTAACAGGACTAGACAGACTAGATGTAGGAAGGATGTTCCCGATGGTGGGGGAGTCCAGAACCAGGGGTCACAGTCTAAGGATAAGGGGTAAGCCATTTAGGACTGAGATGAGGAGGAATTTCTTCACCCAGAGAGTGGTGAACCTGTGGAATTCTCTACCACAGAAGGCAGTTGAGGCCAATTCATTAAATATATTCAAGAAGGAGTTAAATATATTTCTTAAGGCTAAGGGGATCAAGGGATATGGGGAGAAAGCAGGGACAGGGGACTGAATTTAGATGATCAGCCATGATCTCATTGAATGGCGGAGCAGGCTCGAGGGGCCGAATGGCCTACTCCTGCTCCTATCTTCTATGTTTCTATGTTTCTATTAAGCTCCCATTTCTCTTCCCAGATGCCAAGTTGTCCACTGTGTATTCTCAGTACTTTTTGTTTTTATTTCCGATTGCTGATCTCGCTACCTTCACCCAGATATTGGCTAGGTAAAGGCACGCTCTGTTTCTTAGGGGACCTCAGCCCTGCTTTTGGGAGTGGTCAGTGACGCTGAACCCGAGGAGAACATATAATGTAAAAGCCCCGGCATTGATGGCATGGAATAATTCTCCCTCACCTATCCCTGTATCAGGGTACTGTGGCATGGTGCTTACGATACTGAACTAATAATCCAGAGAACGCGAGACATAGCAGTTTGATCATTTGAATTTAAAAACTAAGTCTGGAAATAAAAAGCTGGGATCAATGAAAGTGACCATGAAGCTGTCAGATTGTCGTAAAAACCCAACTGGGTCACTGATGTCCTTTAGGGAAGGAAAGCTGCCGGCATGGAGTGGTTGGGCCCAGTGGCCCGTTTCTGTGCCGTGTATCCTATGTATTCCTATGTCGTTACCCAGTTTATTTATCTATGTGACTCCAGTCCCACACCAATGTGCTTGACTCTTAACTTTCCTCTGAAGTGGCCGAGCAAGACACTCAGTCGGGGCAAATAGGAAATAACTGCCGGCCTTGCCAGCGACACCCACACCCCCAGAATGAATAAACAAACAGAAGTTCCATTGAGAAGGATAAACCTGGCCATTACAGGCCAGTCAGTTTAACGTCGGTGGTGGGAAACAATACTTCGGGAGAAAATGAACAGCCACTTGGGCAAGCATGGACTAATAAAGGAGAGCCAGCACGGATTTATTGAGGGCAAATCGTGTTTGACTAACTTCACTGAGTTTTTTGATGAGGTAACAGAGAGGGTGGATGAGGGTAGTGTAGTTGATGTGGTGTACAAGGACTTTCAAAAGGCGTTTGATAAAGTGCCACGTAATAATAGGCTTGTTAGCAAAATTGAAGCCCATGGGATAAAAAGGGCAGTGGCAGCATGGATACAAAATCGGCTACGGGATAGAAAACAGAGCGTTGTGGGGAATGGCCGGTTTTTGGACTGGAGGGAGGTATCCAGTGGTGTTCCCCAAGGTTCAGTGCTAGGACCACTGCTGTTTTTGATATACATTAACACCTTGGACTTGGGGGTACAGGGCTTGGGGGTACAGGGCTTGGTGTACAGGGCTTGGGGGTACATGGCTTGGCGTACAGGGCTTGGGGTACATGGCTTGGGGTACAGAGCTTGGGGGTACAGAGCTTGGGGGTACAGGGCTTGGGGTACAGGGCTTGGGGTACAGGGCTTGGGGGTACAGGGCTTGGTGTACAGGGCTTGGGGGTACATGGCTTGGCGTACAGGGCTTGGGGTACATGGCTTGGGGTACAGAGCTTGGGGGTACAGAGCTTGGGATTACAGGGCTTGGGGTACAGGGCTTGGGGGTACAGGGCTTGGGGTACAGGGCTTGGGGGTACAGGGCTTGGGGGTACAGGGCTTGGGGTACAGGGCTTGGGGTACAGGGACTGGGGTACAGGGCTTGGGGTACAGGGCTTGGGGGTACAGGGCTTGGGGTACAGGGCTTGGGGGTACAGGGCTTGGGGTACAGGGCTTGGGGTACAGGGCTTGGGGTACAAGGCTTGGGGATACAGAGCTTGGGGTACATGGCTTAGGGGTACAGGGCTTGGGGTACAGGGCTTGGGGATACAGAGCTTGGGGTACATGGCTTAGGGGTACAGAGCTTGGGGTACAGGGCTTGGGGGTACAGAGCTTGGGGTACAGAGCTTGGGGGTACAGGGCTTGGGGGTACAGAGCTTGGTGTACAGGGCTTGGTGTACAGGGCTTGGTGTACAGAGCTTGGTGTACAGGGCTTGGGGGTACAGGGCTTGGGTACAGGGCTTGGGGTACATGGCTTGGTGTACAAGGCTTGGGGTCCAGAGCTTGGGGGTACAGGGCTTGGGGTACAGGGCTTGGGGTACATGGCTTGGGGTACAGAGCTTGGGGGTACAGGGCTTGGGGGTACAGATCTGGGGGGTACAGGGCTTGGGGTACAGAGCTTGGTGTACAGGGCTTGGTGTACAAGGCTTGGGGTACAGGGCTTGGGGTACAGGGCTTGGGTGTACAGGGCTTAGGGGTACAGGGCTTGGGGGTACAGGGCTTGGGGTACAAGGCTTGGGGTACAGGGCTTGGGTGTACAGGGCTTAGGGGTACAGGGCTTGGGGGTACAGGGCTTGGGGTACAAGGCTTGGGGTACAGGGTTTGGGGTACAGGGCTTGGGGTACAGGGCTTGGGGTACAGGGCTTGGGTGTACAGGGCTTAGGGGTACAGGGCTTGGGGTACAGGGCTTGGGGTACAGGGCTTGGGGGTACAGGGCTTGGGGGTACAGGGCTTGGGGTACAGGGCTTGGGGTACAGGGCTTGGGGTACAGAGCTTGGGGGTACAGAGCTTGGGGTACAGAGCTTGGGGTACAGAGCTTGGGGGTACAGAGCTTGGGGTACAGGGCTTGGGGTACAGGGCTTGGGGTACAGGGCTTGGGGTACAGGGCTTGGGGTACAGGGCTTGGGGTACAGGGCTTGGGGTACAGGGCTTGGGGTACAGGGCTTGGGGTACAGGGACTGGGGTACAGGGCTTGGGGTACAGGGCTTGGGGGTACAGGGCTTGGGGTACAGAGCTTGGGGTACAGGGCTTGGGGTACAGGGCTTGGGGTACAGGGCTTGGGGTACAGGGCTTGGGGTACAGGGCTTGGGGTACAGGGCTTGGGGTACAGGGCTTGGGGGTACAGGGCTTGGGGGTACAGGGCTTGGGGTACAGGGCTTGGGGTACAGGGCTTGGGGTACAGGGCTTGGGGTACAGGGCTTGGGGTACAGGGCTTGGGGTACAGGGCTTGGGGTACAGGGCTTGGGGGTACAGGGCTTGGGGGTACAGAGCTTGGGGGTACAGGGCTTGGGGTACAGGGCTTGGTGTACAGGGCTTGGGGTACATGGTTTGGGGTACAGGGCTTGGGGTACAGGGCTTGGGGTACAGGGCTTGGGGTACAGGGCTTGGCGTACAGAGCTTGGGGTACAGGGACTGGGGTACAGGGCTTGGGGTACAGGGCTTGGGTACAGGGCTTGGGGTACAGGGCTTGGGGTACAGAGCTTGGGGTACAGGGCTTGGTGTACAGGGCTTGGGGTACAGGGCTTGGGGTACAGGGCTTGGGGTACAGGGACTGGGGTACAGAGCTTGGGGTACAGGGCTTGGTGTACAGGGCTTGGGGTACAGGGCTTGGGGGTACAGGGCTTGGGGTACAGGGCTTGGGGTACAGGGACTGGGGTACAGAGCTTGGGGTACAGGGCTTGGTGTACAGGGCTTGGGGTACAGGGCTTGGGGTACAGGGCACAATTTAAAATTTGCAGATGACACGAACCTTGGAAGTTAGTGAGATAGTAATAAACATCAAGAGAACAGACAGGCTGGTGGAATGGGCGGACACATGACAGATGAAATTCAACGCAGAGAAGTGTGAGGTAATGCATTTTGGTAGGAGAATGAGGAGAGACAATACACACTAAATGGTACAATTTTAAAGGGGGTTCAAGAACAGAGAGACCCGGGGGTGTCTGTGCACAAATCATTGAAGGGGGCAGGACAAGTTAACAAAGCAGTTAATAAAGCACATGGGGTCCTGGGCTTTATAAATAGAGAGAAGTCGCACAACACCAGGTTATAGTCCAACAGTTTTATTTTAAATCACAAGCTTTCGGAGCGGCTGCTCCTTCGTCAGGTGAAGTGAAGAAATACAAATGGGCACAGCATATATAGACAGAGAACAATGCCTGTGCAGAGAACAATGCCAGACGACTACAGTTAATCTTTCTGACTGCCTTTTATCACACCTCGGCAGAGAGACAATCACGGCATTTATAAATAGAGGCAGAGAGTACAAAAACCAGGAAGTTATGATGAACCTGTATAAAACACTAATTTGGCCCCAACTGGAGTATTGTGTCCAATTCTGGACACCGCACTTCAGGAAGGATATGAAGGCTTTAGAGAGGGTGCAGGAAAGATTTACTAGAATGGTTCCAGAGATGAGGGACTTCAGTTACGTGGATGGACTGGAGAAGCTGGGGTTGTTCTCCTTAGAGCAGAGAAGGCTAAGAGGAGATTTGATCGAGGTGTTTAAAATCATGAAGGGTTTAGACAGAGTAGATAGAGAGAAATGGTTTCCAGTTACTGAAGGGTCGATAACCAGAGGACACAGATTTAAGGTGATTGACAAAAGAGCCAGAGGCGACAGGAGGGAAAACGTTTTTCCGCAGCGAGTGGTGAGGATCGGGAATGCGCTGCCTGATAGGGTGCTGGAGGCAGACTCAATAATAACTTTCAAAAGGGAATTGGATAAATACTTGCAGGAGAAAAATTACAGGGATCTGGGGAAAGGGCGGGGGGGTGGGACTAACTGGATTGCTCTTCGAAAGAGCCGGCGCAGACTCGCTGGGCTGAATGGCCTCCTTCTGTGCTGAACTATTCTATGGTTCCTGTTTGTCACCCCAGTTGTCATACGGGCTCTGTGAGCGTGTTGGCCAATTTAATGCCAGCTAAAGCCTCAGTGTAAATGCTGTGGGATTGTGCCCACTAGGATCGGGCTAACCCTGTCCAAACCTGTCCAACATAAGACCCTTAAAGGCAATGGAGAGTCCGCCCTGCCTTTGAACCCAGGCCGCAGAGACTGAAGGGAGCGTATTAAACCCAGAGCATGTGTGTGCACCGTGTCACCAACACACATCAAAGAAACTTCAGCAACTGTAGGAAAACCCCCAAAGGTTTGAAACAGTAAATGTCACAGAGTGGCAATGAGCATCAGAGGGGAGCTGTGAAAAATATAAAAGAGCAGAGGAAGAGATTAAATGGCAATGACATCAGATAAGCTTTCCTTTCTGTACTTGCTCTCCTGACTAAGTTTCTGACTCTTTCTTTGACTCACTGACATGCTTAGGGTGCATGATTCACAGCCTACTTTGTGGTGCTGTATTGCACAGACCCCTTTGGTTGAGGGTCTCTCTCAATCTCTATTGCACTGGTTTCTCCTGTAGGTCACTGTCTCATTGTTGACTTTCATTGCACTGTAGGTTAATTATTCAATCTTAGTCTTCACCGTTCACACGTACTATCTCATAGGAACAGGAGGAGGCCATTCAGACCCTCGAGCCTGTTCCACCATTCTTGTAGATCATGGCTGATCTGTACCTCAACTCCATATACCCAGCTCTGATACCCTGACCTAACAAAAATCTAGCGATCTCAATCTTGAAAATTTCAATTGACTCCCCAACAGCCCCCTCACCCCTCCACCACAGAGGGGAGATACAGCGTCCACCCCCCTTCACTCACCCCGCATATTCTGTAGGATTAAACCATACTTACAATCTTCTATCTTGCATACTAGATCTAGAACGAGGGGTCACAGTCTCAGGATATGGGGTAGGACATTTAGGACTGAGATGAGGAGAAATTTCTTCACTCAGAGGGTGGTGAACCTGTGGAATTCTCTACCACAGAAGGCTGTGGAGGCCAAGTCACTGAATATATTTAAGAAGGAGATAGATAGATTTCTAGACACAAAAGGCGTCAAGGGGTATGGGGAGAGAGCGGGAATATGGTATTGAGATAGAGGATCAGCCATGATCATATTGAATGGCGGAGCAGGCTGGAAGGGCCGAATGGCCGACTCCTGCTCCTATTTTTCTATACCAGTATTAGCGGACTGAAAGCCCAATATTTCCACTGCGCATTAACTGACCCTAAAGGACTGAAGTTATTGACTGAGGTGACTCTGATCAGGGGAAGGTGCGCTCAGTGTCACACAATCAAAAGCCCATTGGTAAAGCCCTTCAGGAGAAGCTTCTGTGTGAGCTCTGGCTGGTTTTACACATTCACCGAGGGAGGTAACTAACCGCGGGGCAAACCACAACCAAGGGAAAACTCTCTGGTGTTCCTGTTTGACCCTGATGGTATTGGGGCTGCCCTGGATCACAGAGGCTGCTTGAGCGCGAGGAATGGACACTTGTTGTGTATTTAAATTCACAAGGTCACAAGATCTGCTCGGACAAAAAGGCCCCTCGGCCCATTTCACCTGATCACTCCAGAGCCCTCACCTCACTCTCTCCCCATTACAGATCACAGCTGGTGTTTAAACATGTCCACTGGCTGCCCTGGCCTCAGCCACACTCGCAACCCATTTCAACCATTGATCACCCTTTGTACAGGAATACATCCCAGTGTCGATCCCAATTTCACCCTTCACAACCTGCACCCGCTTGTCCACTTTCCGGGCCCCAGCATCACTTTCTCTATCTCCTTGCCTTTATACGGTGACCCCTTTAACCAGAGCCCTCTTTAACCAGACCCCCCTTTAACCAGAGCCCTCTTTAACCAGAGCCCTCTTTAACCAGAGCCCTCTTTAACCAGACCCCCCTTTAACCAGAGCCCTCTTTAACCAGAGCCCTCTTTAACCAGACCCCTCTCAGACCCTCCTTCCTCAGGCTGAAGCACACAAGATTCTTTTATTGTTCCCCTGGGGTTCAGCTTTGATGCTCTCGGCACGGTGTTTGGAGTCTGGCCCTTCTTCCCGTGTCCACAGCATCCCGGGAGTGGGCTGCACAGACTCTGTATCAATCCTGCAGGACAGCTTTGTAAAGTTTTGGAAAGTAGCACTGGAGTGCAGCACATTACAGGGGTAACACGCAGCTCCACACAGCAGACACTCCTCGGATCCCT
This sequence comes from Squalus acanthias, assembly GCA_030390025.1. Taxonomy (NCBI): domain Eukaryota; kingdom Metazoa; phylum Chordata; class Chondrichthyes; order Squaliformes; family Squalidae; genus Squalus; species Squalus acanthias. The sequence goes on along the minus strand of JASTWF010002100.1, from coordinate 240 downwards.
CACCCCTCACCCCCTCACCCCTCACCCCCTCACCCCCCTCGACCCCCTCACCCCTCACCCCCCTCGACCCCCTCACGCCTCACCCCTCACCCCATCGACCCCCTCACCCCTCACCCCTCAGCCCCCTCGACCCCCTCATCCCTCACCCCTCACCCCATCGACCCCCTCACCCCTCACCCCCCTCACCCCCTCACCCCCTCACCCCTCACCCGCTCGACCCCCTCACCCCTCACCCCTCAC
>JASTWF010000210.1:746265-789000 GCA_030390025.1 Squalus acanthias | reverse complement strand
TGAATTAACCCTTTATTGCCCATCTCTTTGTGCGGGCTGTGCAGTTCTGGGTTTTTATATTTCATAGTCCAATTTTTACCATTGTGGGAGGAGGAACGGATCCCACATAAGGAGAAACTGTTTCCAGAGGCAGGAAGCTCGGTAACCAGAGGAAACCGATTTATGATAATTGGAAAAAGAACCAGAGGAGAGATGAGGAGATTTTTTTTCACAGCGAGTTGTTGTGATCTGGAATGCACTGCCTGAACGGGCGGTGGAAGCTGATTCAATAATAACTTTCAAAAGGGAATTGGATAAATACTTGAAGCAGTGAAATTTCGCAGGGCAATGGGGAAAGAGTCGGGAGTGAGACTAACTGTATCGCTCTTTAAAAGAGACGACACAGGCACGATGGCCCGAATGGCCTCCTTCTGTGCTGTATGATTCGATGATCCAATGATCATCAAATGTCTGACTGCGCAGGGTCATCATGACCCCTGACCTTTCTGTGACATTGCTCAGCTCTCAGCTGTGGCTCACTTTGTGTCACTCTCACGTCTGAGTGATAAGGTCATGGGTTTGAGCCGCAGTCCAGAGACTCGAGCCCTAAAATCCAGCGTGACACCCCCTCTGTCAGTACTGAGGGAGCGCTGCACTGTCGGAGGGGCAGTACTGAGGGAGCGCTGCATTGTCGGAGGGGCAGTCCTGAGGGAGTGCTGCACTGTCAGAGGGGCAGTACTGAGGGAGCGCAGCACTGTCGGAGGGGCAGTACTGAGGGAGCGCTGCACTGTCGGAGGGGCAGTACTGAGGGAGTGCTGCACTGTCAGAGGGGAGTAATGAGGGAATGCTACACTGTCGGAGGGTCAGTACTGAGGGAGTGCTACACTGTCGGAGGGGCAGTACTGAGGGAGTGCTACACTGTCGGAGGGGCAGTACTGAGGGAACGCTGCACTGTGGGAGGGGAGTACTGAGTGAGCGCTGCACTGTCGGAGGAGCAGTACTGAGGGAGCGCTGCACTGTGGGAGGGTCAGTACTGAGGGAGTGCTGCACTGTTGGAGGGGCAGTACTGAGGGAGTGCCGCACTGTCGGAGGGTCAGTACTGAGGGAGTACTGCACTGTCGGAGGGGCAGTTCTGAGGGAGCGCTGCATTGTCGGAGGGGCAGTACTGAGGGAGTGCTGCATTTTCGGAGGGGCAGTACTGAGGGAGTGCTGCATTGTCGGAGGGGCAGTACTGAGGGAGCGCTACTCTGTCGGAGGGGCAGTACTGAGGGGTTGCTGCACTGTGGGAGGGGCAGTACTGAGGGAGCGCTACACTGTCAGAGGGGCAGTACTGAGGGTGCGCTGTACTGTCGGAGGGGCAGTACTGAGGGAGCGCTGCATTGTCGGAGGGTCAGTACTGAGGGGGCGCTGCATTGTCGGAGGGTCAGTACTGAGGGAGCACTGCATTGTCGGAGCGACAGTACTGAGGGAGCGCTGCGCTGTCGGAGGGGCAGTACTGAGTGAGCGCTGCACTGTCGGAGGGGCAGTACTGAGGGAGCGCTTCACTTTTGAAAGAACAGAAATGAGGAGCGCTGCAATGTCGGAGAGGCAGTACTGAGGGAGCGCTGCAGTGTGGGAGGGGCATTACTGAGGGATAGCTGCACTATCGGAGGGGGCGTACTGAGGGATAGCTGCACTATCGGAGGGGGAGTACTGAGGGATAGCTGCAATGTCGGAGGGGCAGGACTGCAGGAGCGCTGCACTGTTGGAGGGTTCCTACAGAGGTAGCACTGCATTGTCAGAGGGGCAGGACTGAGGGAGTGCTGCACTATAGGAGGGGCACTACTTAGGGATTGCTGCGCTGTTGAAGGAGGGGTAATGAGGTAGCGCTGCACTGTCAGAGGCGCAGTACTGAGGGAACGCTGCACTGTCGGAGGGGCACTGCTGAGGGAGTGCTGCACTGTTGGAGGGGCAGTACTGAGGGAGCGCTGCTCTGTTGGAGGGGCAGTAAGGAGGGATTGCTGCACTGATGAAGGAGCTGGAATGAGGGAGCGCTGCAGTGTCGGAGGCGCAGTACTGAGGGAGCATTGCACTGTCGGAGGGGAAGTACTGATGGAGCGCAGCAGTGTCGGAGGCGCAGTACTGAGGGAGCATTGCACTGTTGTAGGGGCAGTACTGAGGGAGCATTGCACTCTCAGAGCAGCAGAACTGAGGGATTGCTGCAAAGTCAGGGGCAGTACTGAGGGAGCGCCGCAGTGTCGGATGGTAAGGTCTGAGGGAATGTTGCAATGTCGAAGGGGAAGTACTGAAGCAGAGCAGCATTTTCGGAGGGTCCATACATAGGTAGCACTGCATTGTCAGAGGGGCAGGACTGAGGGAGTGCTGCACTGTCAGAGGGGCAGTACTGAGGGAGTGTAGCACTGTTGGAGGGTCAGTACTGAGGGAGCGCTGCCCTGTCGAAGGGGCAGTACTGAGGGAGCGCTGCACTTTCTGAGGGTCAGTACTGAGGGAGCGCTGCACTGTCGAAGGGTCAGTACTGAGGGAGCGCTGCACTTTCTGAGGGTCAGTACTGAGGGAGCACTGCACTCTGAGGGACACCGGGAGTGTCGGCCTAGGTTATGTGCCCAAGGCTCTGGAGTGGGTGGTCGAACAGACGACCATCTGACTCACAGGCGAGAGTGCTACCCACTGAGTCACCCCTGACACTAGACCTGGGCTATTGGAGCCTCGCTACCTCGGATTTTACTCTGGATTCGGAGTGGGGAGTTATTCTGTAGCTGACCTGGGAGGATGATCAGATAGACTCAGTGTTATATTTTAATATGTGTTCAGTTCTCGCTCACTGACATTTGGTGATCTGATACTGGCCGTGTGGTCCTGTGATAATGGAGTTGAATCGTTATCTTTGGTTCCAGGAAGAGCACAATTGGATCTTCTCTTTCCCCAGGCCTCACATCCCAGGCTGAACGATTACTAGGAGCGAGGATTATCCATGACAATGTTCCCGGTCAGTTAACTCTACTGTTGCCAAACCGCCAGGCTTGTCCTGGAGTCTGCAGGAAGTAAAGATTAATCTCCAGGACACGGCTAACAGCAGCAAGGGAGAACAATCACCGGGACATTGAATAAAATATTGTGTGTTTTCTATTTTCATCAACACTTTTGTTAATTAGTTTTAAAAATATTGGAGATGAGGGAAAAAAGTGCTCAAGTAAAACATCCTGAAGCAGTTGACAGGAGCGTAAAGATTCACAGTTTGACACCGAGTCACAAGAGATATTAGGACAGGTGACCAAAAGCTTGGTCAAAGTGTTCGCGGGAAGAATTCGGTTCTTAGCGCCTCCCGTTAGTGCCTCCGGTGGGAGGATGTCAAGGTCTTGGGGAGGGTGCAGAGGAGATTTATAGAAGGGTTTCAGGGAAAAGGGGTTTCAGTTCTGTGGAGAGACAGGAGAGCTGGGATTGTTCTCCTTAGAGCGGAGAAAGTTAAGGGAAGATTAGATATTGATGTTCAAACTTTTGAAGGGCTTTGAGTAAATAAGTGTAAGGGGTTTTCTCCGATACTGGTCCCCCGTTACACACAGTTCTTGGACGTCAGGATTTATAAGACCAAAATACACACGGCACAGGGTTTTGGCTCAACCTTTGAATCGTTCGTTTATTGAACACACACACACAGTTACCTTCCCAGTATAAATCCCTACCATTTATATCAGGCTAACAACCCCAAAATACAAACCCCTACACAAGGGTCATTTGCATCGACACAATATGACACAGTTAAACCTGTCCGCGATTTGACTGTGACATAGAGTTACCCAGACTCCATCACAAAACCCTTATTGTGACGTGACTGAAACTTACAAACTTACTCAGACTCAATCACAAAACCTTTATTGTGATCTGACTGAAACTCACAAACTTACTCAGACTCCATCACAAAACCCTTATTGTGACCTGTCTGAAACTTACTCAGACTCAATCACAAAAGCCCCCTCTATGATTTGACTGAAACTTACAATCACCGCTCCCGATCGCCTGTCTCCTGTTGATTGTCGGCCCGAATCTTTCTGCTCGCTGTATTTCCGATGGCTTCCCACACCACTCTCTTCGAAGTGCCTCTTACTTTAAACCAAAAGCGACTTTCAATCTTGAAACACATTTCCTGGCCCCCTCCTGAGCACACGATGGCCGTTTCAGAGATGTGTGAATGTCTCGAGCAGAGAACTCTTGATGGCTAATTGTCCCTCGTGTTGTCCATTGATGAGAGATACCTTTCTGACAATCCAACCTTCCCCAGGTGACAGCATATGCTAGTTGTTGGTTTCTGTTAGCATTCGTATTCAGATGGTTCAAGGCCCGGCCCATTGTCTGGGCCTCCACTGATATTAGTTATACTGGGGCCATGGTCTTCTTTAACAATGGAACCCCTTAAGGTAAATGAATATGCGAATGTTCTTGTTCAGAAGCAATCGTCTAGTAGATTGTCTGTGATCCAGTCTCCTGAAGGTCCATCTGCAATGTTTGAATTAACCCTTTATTGGCCATCTCTTTGTGCGGGCTGTGCAGTTCTGGGTTTTTATATTTCATAGTCCAATTTTTACCATTGTGGGAGGAGGAACGGATCCCACATAAGGAGAAACTGTTTCCAGTGACAGGAGGCTCGGTAACCAGAGGAAACCGATTTAAGATAATTGGAAAAAGAACCAGAGGGGAGATGAGGAGATTTTTTTGACACAGCGAGTTGTTGTGATCTGGAATGCACTGCCTGAACGGGCGGTGGAAGCAGATTCAACAATAACTTTCAAAAGGGAATTGGATAAATACTTGAAGCAGAGAAATTCGCATGGCAATGGGGAAAGAGTCGGGAGTGAGACTAACTGTATCGCTCTTTAAAAGAGACGACACAGGCACGATGGCACGAATGGCCTCCTTCTGTGCTGTATGATTCGATGATCCAATGATCATCAAATGTCTGACTGCGCAGGGTAATCATGACCCCTGACCTTTCTGTGACATTGCTCAGCTCTCAGCTGTGGCTCACTTTGTGTCACTCTCACGTCTGAGTGACAAGGTCATGGGTTTGAGCCGCAGTCCAGAGACTCGAGCCCTAAAATCCAGCGCGACACCCTGTGTCAGTACTGTGGGAGCGCTGCACTGTCGGAGGGGCAGTGCTGAGGGAGTGCTGCACTGTCGGAGGGGCAGTACTGAGGGAGCGCTGCACTGTCGGAGTGGCATTACTGAGGGAGCGCTGCACTGTCGGAGGGGCAGAACTGAGGGAGCGCTGCACTGTCGGAGTGGCAGTACTGAGGGAGCGCTGAACTGTCAGAGGGGCAGTACTCAGGGAGCGCTGCACTGTCGGAGGGGCAGTACTGAGGAAGCGCGGCACTGTCGGAGGATCAGTACTGAGGGAGCGCTGCACTGTCGGAGGGGCAGTACTGAGGGAGTGCCGCACTGTCGGAGGGTCAGTAATGAGGGAGAGCTGCACTGTCGAAGGGGCAGTACTGAGGGAGCGCTGCACTGTCAGAGGGGCAGTACTGAGGGAGAGCTGCATTGTCAGAGGGGTAGTACTGAGGGAGTGTCGCACTGTTGGAGGGTCAGTACTGAGGGAGCGCTGCACTGTCGGAGGGGAAGTACTGAGGAAGCATTGCACTCTCAGAGGAGCAGAACTGAGGGATTGCTGCAAAGTCAGGGGCTGTACAGAGGGAGCGTCGCAGTGTTGGATGGTAAGGTCTGAGGGAATGTTGCAATGTCGAAGGGGAAGTACTGAAGGAGTGCAGCATTTTCGGAGGGTCCATACAAAGGTAGCACTGCATTGTCAGAGGGGCAGTACTGAGGGAGCGCTGCACTGTCAGAGGGGCAGTACTGAGGGAGCGCTGTACTGTTGGAGGGGCAGTACTGAGGGAGAGCTGCATTGTCAGAGGGGCAGTACTGAGGGAGAGCTGCACTGTCGAAGGGGCAGTACTGAGGGAGCGCTGCACTGTCAGAGGGGCAGTACTGAGGGTGCGCTGCATTGTCGGAGGGGCAGTACTGAGGGAGCGCTGCACTGTTGGAGGGGCAGTACTGCGGGAGCACAGCACTGTCCGAGGGGCAGTACTGAGGGAGTGCTGCAGTGTGGGAGGGGCATTACTGAGGGAGCGCTGCATTGTCGGAGGGGCACTGCTGACGGAGTGCTGCACTGTTGGAGGGGCAGTACTGAGTGAGTGCTGCACTGTCAGAGGAACAGTACTGAGGGAGTACTGCACGTTGGAGGGGCAGTACTGAGGGAGCGCAGCACTGTCGGAGGGGCAGTACTGAGGGAGCGCAGCACTGTCGGAGGGGCAGTACTGAGGGTGCGCTGCATTGTTGGATAGGCAGTACTGAGGGAGCGCAGCACTGTCGGAGGGGCAATACTGAGGGTGCGCTGCATTGTTGGATAGGCAGTACTGAGGGAGTGCTGCACTGTCGGAGGGGCAGTACTGCGGGAGTGCTGCAATGCCGTAGGGGTAGTAAGGAGCGATTGCTGCACTGATGAAGGAGCTGGAATGAGGGAGCGCTGCAGTGTCGGAGTGGCAGTACTGAGTCGGTGTTGAACTGTCGGAGGGGAAGTAATGAGGGAGAGCTGCACTGTCGAAGGGGCAGTACTGAGGGAGCGCTGCACTGTCAGAGGGGCAGTACTGAGGGTGCGCTGCACTGTCGGAGGGGCAGTACTGAGGGAGCGCTGCACTGTCGGAGGGGCAGTACTGAGGGAGCGCTGCACTGTTGGAGGGGCAGTACTGAGGGAGCATTGCACTCTCAGAAGAGCAGAACTGACGGATTGCTGCAAAGTCAGGGGCTGTACAGAGGGAGCGTCGCAGTGTTGGATGGTAAGGTCTGAGGGAATGTTGCTATGTCGAAGGGGAAGTACTGAAGGAGTGCAGCATTTTCGGAGGGTCCATACAGAGATAGCACTGCATTGTCAGAGGGGCAGTACTGAGGGAGTGCTGCACTAAGGGAGGGGCACTACTTTGGAAGCGCTGCGCTGTTGAAGGAGGGGTAATGAGGTAGCGCTGCACTGTCGGCGGCGCAGTACTGAGGGAACGCTGCACTGTCGGAGTGGCAGTACTGAGGGAGCGCTGCCCTGTCGGAGGGGCAGTACTGAGGGAGTGCTGCACTGCCAGAGGGCAGTACTGAGGGAGCGCTGCACTGTCGGAGGTGCAGTACTGAGGGAGCGCTGCACTGTCGGAGGGGCAATACTGAGGGAGTACTGCACGTTGGAGGGGCAGTACTGAGGGAGCGCTGCACTGTCGGAGGGGCAGTACAGAGGGAGTGCTGCACTGTCGGAGGGCCAGTATTGAGGGAGTGCTGCATTGTCGGAGGGGCAGTACTGAGGGAGTGCTGCACTATAGGAGGGGCACTACTTTGGTAGTGCTGCGCTGTTGAAGGAGGGGTAATGAGGTAGCGTTGCACTGTCGGAGGGGCAGTAATGAGGGAACGCTGCATTGTGGGGGGGGTCAGTACTGAGGGAGCGCTGCACTATCGCTGGGGCTGTACTGAGGGAGCGGTGCACTGTCGGAGGAGCAGTACTTAGTGAGTGCTACACTGTCGGAGGGGCAGTACTGAGGGAGCGCTGCACTGTCGGAGGGGCAGTACTGAGGGAGCGCTGCACTGTCGGAGGGGCAGTACTGCGGGAGTGCTGCAATGCCGTAGGGGTAGTAAGGAGCGATTGCTGCACTGATGAAGGAGCTGGAATGAGGGAGCGCTGCAGTGTCGGAGGGGCAGTACTGAGTCGGTGTTGAACTGTCGGAGAGGCAGTACTGAGGGAGCGCTGCACTGTCGGAGGGGTAGTACTGAGGGAGTGCTGCACTGTTGGAGGGGCAGTACTGAGGGAGCATTGCACTCTCAGAAGAGCAGAACTGACGGATTGCTGCAAAGTCAGGGGCTGTACAGAGGGAGCGTCGCAGTGTCGGATGGTAAGGTCTGAGGGAATGTTGCTATGTCGAAGGGGAAGTACTGAAGGAGTGCAGCATTTTCGGAGGGTCCATACAGAGATAGCACTGCATTGTCAGAGGGGCAGGACTGAGGGAGTGCTGCACTATAGAAGGGGCACTACTTTGGGAGCGCTGCGCTGTTGAAGGAGGGGTAATGAGGTAGCGCTGCACTGTCGGCGGCGCAGTACTGAGGGAACGCTGCACTGTCGGAGTGGCAGTACTGAGGGAGCGCTGCCCTGTCGGAGGGGCAGTACTGAGGGAGTGCTGCACTGCCAGAGGGCAGTACTGAGGGAGCGCTGCACTGTCGGAGGTGCAGTACTGAGGGAGCGCTGCCCTGTCGAAGGGGCACTACTGAGGGTGCGCTGCATTGTTGGATAGGCAGTACTGAGGGAGCGCTGCACTGTCTGAGGGGCAGTACTGGGGGAGCGCGGCGCTGTCAGAGGGACAGTACTGAGGGAGCGCTGCGCTGTCGGAGGGGCTGTACTGAGGGAGCGGTGCACTGTCGGAGGAGCAGTACTGAGTGAGTGCTACACTGTCGGATGGGCAGTACTGAGGGAGCACAGCACTGTCGGAGCGGCAGTACTGAGGGAGCGCTGCACTGTTGAAGGAACAGTCATGAGGACTGCTGCAGTGTCGGAGGGGCAGTACTGAGGGAGCGCTGCACTATCGGAGGGGCAGTACTGAGGGAGCGCTGCACTGTCGGAGGAGCAATACTGCGGGAGTGCTGCACTGTCGTAGGGGCAGTACTGAGGGAACGCTGCCCTGTCGAAGGGGCACTACTGAGGGAGCGCTGCACTGTCAGAGGGCAGTACTGAGGGAGTGCTGCACTGTCGGAGGGGCAGTACTGAGGGAGCGCTGCCCTGTCGAAGGGGCACTACTGAGGGAGCGCTGCACTGTCGGAGGGGCAGTACAGAGGGAGCGCTGCCCTGTCGGAGGGGCAGTACTGAGGGAGCACTGCCCTGTCGGAGGGACACCGGGAGTGTTGGTTTATGTTATGTCCTCCAGTCTCTGGAGTGGGTGGTCGAACACACGACCATCTGACTCAGAGGCGAGAGTGCTTCCCACTGAGTCACCCCTGACACCCGACCTGGGCTATTGGAGCCTCGCTACCTCGGATTTTACACTGGATTCGAGCGAGTGAGAGTTAGACTGTAGCTGACCTGGGAGGAAGATCAGATAGACTCAGTGTTATATTTCAATATGTGTTCTGTTCTCTCTCACTGACATTTGACGATCTGATACTGGCCGTGTGGTCCTGTGATAATGGAGTTGAATCGTTATCTTTGGTTCCAGGAAGAGCACAATTGGATCTTCTCTTTCCCCCAGCCCTCACATCCCAGGCTGAACGATTACCAGGAGCGAGGATTATCCATGACAATGTTCCCGGTCAGTTAACTCTACTGTTGCCAAATCTCCAGGCTTGTCCTGGAGTCTGCAGGAGGTAAAGATTAATCTCCAGGACACGGCTGACAGCAGCAAGGGAGAACAATCACCGAGATATTGAATAAAATATTGTGTGTTTTCTATTTTCATCAACACTTTTGTTAATTAGTTATAAAAATATTGGAGATGAGGGTAAAAAGTGCTCAAGTAAAACATCCTGAAGCACTTGACAGGAGCGTAAAGAGTCACAGTTTGACACCGACTCACAAGAGATATTAGGACAGGTGACCAAAAGCTTGGTCAAAGTGTTCGGGGGAAGAATTCGGTTCTTAGCGCCTCCCGTTAGTGCCTCCGGTGGGAGGATGTCAAGGCCTTGGGGAGGGTGCAGAGGAGATTTATAGAAGGGTTTCAGGGAAAAGGGGTTTCAGTTCTGTGGAGAGACAGGAGAGCTGGGATTGTTCTCCTTAGAGCGGAGAAAGTTAAGGGAAGATTAGATATTGATGTTCAAACTTTTGAAGGGCTTTGAGTAAATAAGTGTAAGGGGTTTTCTCCGATACTGGTCCCCCGTTACACACAGTTCTTGGACGTCAGGATTTATAAGAACAAAATACACACGGCACAGGGTTTTGGCTCAACCTTTGATTCGTTCGTTTATTGAACACACACACACACAGTTACCTTCCCAGTATAAATCCCTAACATTTATATCAGGCTAACAACCCCAAAATACAAACCCCTACACAAGGGTCATTTGCATCAACACAATATGACACAGTTAAACCCGTCCGCAATTTGACTGTGACATATAGAGTTACCCAGACTCCATCACAAAACCATTATTGTGATCTGACTGAAACTTACTCAGACTCAATCACAAAACCCTTATTGTGATCTGACTGAAACTTACAAACTTACTCAGACTCCATCACAAAACCCTTATTGTGATCTGAGTGAAACTTACAAACTTACCCAGACTCCATCACAAAACCCTTATTGTGATCTGACTGAAACTTACGCAGACTCAATCACAAAACCCTTATTGTGATCTGACTGAAACTTACTCAGACTCAATCAGAAAACCCTTATTGTGACCTGACTGAAACTTACTCAGACTCAATCACAAAAGCCCCCTCTATGATTTGACTGAAACTTACAATCACCGCTCCCGATCGCCTGTCTCCTGTTGATTGTCGGCCCGAATCTTTCTGCTCGCTGTATTTCCGATGGCTTCCCACACCACTCTCTTCAAAGTACCTCTTACTTTAAACCAAAAGCGACTTTCAATCTTGAAACACATTTCCTGGCCCCCTCCTGAGCACACGATGGCCGTTTCAGAGATGTGTGAATGTCTCGAGCAGAGAACTCTTGATGGCTAATTGTCCCTCGTGTTGTCCATTGATGAGAGATACCTTTCTGACAATCCAACCTTCCCCAGGTGACAGCATATGCTAGTTGTTGGTTTCTGTTAGCATTCGTATTCAGATGGTTCAAGGCCCGGTCCATTGTCTGGGCCTGCACTGATATTAGTTATACTGGGGCCATGGTCTTCTTTAACAATGGAACCCCTTAAGGTAAATGAATATGCGAATGTTCTTGTTCAGAAGCAATCGTCTATTAGATTGTCTGTGATCCAGTCTCCTGAAGGTCCGTCTGCAATATTTGAATTAACCCTTTATTGCCCATCTCTTTGTGCGGGCTGTGCAGTTGTGGGTTTTTATATTTCATAGTCCAATTTTTACCATTGTGGGAGGAGGAACGGATCCCACATAAGGAGAAACTGTTTCCAGTGGCAGGAGGCTCGGTAACCAGAGGAAACCGATTTAAAATAATTGGAAAAAGAACCAGAGGGGAGATGAGGAGATTTTTTTGACACAGTGAGTTGTTGTGATCTGGAATGCACTGCCTGAACGGGCGGTGGAAGCAGATTCAACAATAACTTTCAAAAGGGAATTGGATAAATACTTGAAGCAGTGAAATTCGCAGGGCAATGGGGAAAGAGTCGGGAGTGAGACTAACTGTATCGCTCTTTAAAAGAGACGACACAGGCACGATGGCTCGAATGGCCTCCTTCTCTGCTGTATGATTCGATGATCCTATGATCATCAAATGTCTGACTGCGCAGGGTCATCATGACCCCTGACCTTTCTGTGACATTGCTCAGCTCTCAGCTGTGGCTCACTTTGTGTCACTCTCACGTCTGAGTGACAAGGTCATGGGTTTGAGCCGCAGTCCAGAGACTCGAGCCCTAAAATCCAGCGTGACACCCGCTCTGTCAGTACTGAGGGAGCGCTGCACTGTAGGAGGGGCAGTACTGAGGGAGCGCTGCACTATGGGAGGGGCAGTACTGAGGGAGCACTGCACTGTAGGAGTGTCAGTACTGAGGGAGTGCTGCACTGTCGGAGTGGCAGTACTGAGGGAGTGCTGCACTGTCGGAGTGGCAGTACTGAGGTAGTGCTGCACTGTCGGAGGGTCAGTACTGAGGGAACGCTACACTGTCGGAGGGGCAGTACTGAGGGAGCGCTGCACTGTCAGAGGGTCAGTATGAAGGGAACGCTGCACTGTCGGACGGGCAGTACTGAGGGAGTGCTGCATTGTCAGAGTGGCAGTACTGAGGGAGCGCTGCACTGTCAGAGTGGCAGTACTGAGGGAGCGCTGCAATGTCGGAGGATCAGTACTGAGGGAGAGCTGCACTGTCGGAGGGTCAGTACTGAGGGAACGCTGCACTGTCGGAGGGTCAGTACTGAGGGAACGCTGCACTGTCGGAGGGGCAGTACTGAGGGAGCGCTGCACTGTCAGGGGCAGTACTGAGGGAGCGCTGCATTGTCAGAGGGGCAGTACTGAGGGAGCGCTGCAATGTCGGAGGGTCAGTACTGAGGGAGAGCTGCACTGTCGAAGGGGTAGTACTGAGGGAGCGCTGCACTGTCTGAAGGGCAGCACTGAGGGCACGCTGCACTGTCGGAGGGTTCGTCCTGAGGGAGAGCTGCACTGTCGAAGGGGTAGTACTGAGGGAGCGCTGCACTGTCGGAGGGGCAGTACTGAGGGAGCATAGCACTGTCCGAGGGGCAGTACTGAGGGAGCACTGCAGTGTGGGAGGGGCATTACTGAGGGAGCGCTGCACTGTCGGAGGGACAGTACTGAGGAAGCGCTGCACTGTCAGAGGGACAGTACTGAGGGAGCGTTGCACTGTCAGAGGGGAAGTACTGAGGGATAGCTTCACTATCGGAGGGGGAGTATTGAGGGATAGCTGCACTATCGGAGGGGGAGTACTGAGGGAAAGCTGCACTGTCGGAGGGGCAGGACTGCAGGAGCGCTGCACTGTCGGAGGGTTCAGACAGAGGTAGCACTGCATTGTCAGAGGGGCAGGACTGAGGGAGTGCTGCACTATAGGAGGGGCACTACTTTGGGATTGCTGCGCTGTTGAAGGAGGGGTAATGAGGTAGCACTGCACTGTCAGAGGCGCAGTACTGAGGGAACGATGCACTGTCGGAGGGGCACTGCTGAGGGAGTGCTGCACTGTTGGAGGGGCAGTACTGAGGGAGCGCTGCACTGTCAGGAGCAGTACTGAGGGAGTGCTGCATTTTTGGAGGGTCAGTACTGGGGGAGTGCTGCACTGTCGGAGGGGCAGTACTGAGAGAGTGCTGCATTGTTGGAGGGGCAGTACTGAGGGAGCGCTGCATTGTTGGAGGGGCAGTACTGAGGGAGTGCTGCACTGCTGGAGGGGCATTACTGAGGGAATGTCGCACAGTCGGAGAGGCAATACTGAGGGAGTGTTTCACTGTCGGGGGGACTGTGCTAAGGGTGCGCTACACTGTCGGAGGGGACATACTGAGGGAGCACTGCACTGTTGGAGGGGCAGTACGGAGGGAGCATTGCATTGTCGAAGGGGCAGTACTCGGAGTGCTGCATTGTCGGAGGGGCGGTACTAAGGGAGTGCTGCACTGTCGGAGGGGCAGTACTGAGGGAGCGCTGCACTGTCGGAGGGGCAGTACTGAGGGAGCGCTGCATTGTCGGAGGGGCAGTACTGAGGGAGCGCTGCATTGTCGGAGGGGCAGTACAGAGGGAGCGCTGCACTGTCGGAGGGGCAGTACTGAGGGAGCGCTGCATTGTCGGAGGGGCAGTACAGAGGGAGCGCTGCATTGTCGGAGGGGCAGTACAGAGGGAGCGCTGCACTGTCGGAGGGGCAGTACGGAGGGAGTGCTGCATTATCGGAGGGGCAATACTGAGGGAGTGCTGCACTATAGGAGGGGCACTACTTTGCGAGTGCTGCGCTGTTGAAGGAGGGGTAATGAGGCAGCGCTGCACTGTCGGAGGCGCAGTACTGAGGGAGCGCTGCACTGTCAGAGGGGCTGTACTGAGGGAGCGCTGCACTGTCAGAGGGGCAGTACTGAGGGAGTGCTGCACTGTCGGAGGGGCAGTGCTGAGGGAGCGCTGCACTTTCTGAGGGTCAGTACTGAGGGAGCACTGCACTGTCGGAGGGGCAGTACTGAGGGAGTGCTGCACTTTCTGAGGGTCAGTACTGAGGGAGCGCTGCACTTCCTGAGGGTCAGTACTGAGGGAGCTCTGCACTTCCTGAGGGTCAGTACTGAGGGAGCGCTGCACTTTCTGAGGGTCAGTACTGAGGGAGTGCTGCACTTTCTGAGGGTCAGTACTGAGGGAGCGCTACACTTTCTGAGGGTCAGTACTGAGGGAGCGCTGCACTTTCTGAGGGTCAGTACTGAGGGAGCGCTGCACTCTCAGAGGGACACCGGGAGTGTTGGTTAAGATTATGTCCACTAGTCTCTGGAGTGGGTGGTCGAACACACGACCATCTGACTCAGAGGCGAGAGTGCTACCCACTGAGTCACCCCTGACACCAGACCTGGGCTATTGGAGCCTCGCTACCTCGGGTTCTACACTGGATTCGGAGCGAGTGGGGAGTTATTCTGCAGCTGACCTGGGAGGAAGATCAGATAGACTCAGTGTTATATTTTAATATGTGTTCAGTTCTCGCTCACTGACATTTGACGATCTGATACTGGCCGTGTGGTCCTGTGATAATGGAGTTGAATCGTTATCTTTGGTTCCAGGAAGAGCACAATTGGATCTTCTCTTTCCCCCAGCCCTCACATCCCAGGCTGAACGATTACCAGGAGCGAGGATTATCCATGACAATGTCCCGGTCAGTTAACTCTGCTGTTGCCAAATCTCCAGGCTTGTCCTGGAGTCTGCAGGAGGTAAAGATTAATCTCCAGGACACGGCTAACAGCAGCAAGGGAGAACAATCACCGGGACATTGAATAAAATATTGTGTGTTTTCTATTTTCATCAACACTTTTGTTAATTAGTTTAAAAAATATTGGAGATGAGGGAAAAAAGTGCTCAAGTAAAACATCCTGAAGCACTTGACAGGAGCGTAAAGATTCACAGTTTGACACCGAGTCACAAGAGATATTAGGACAGGTGACCAAAAGCTTGGTCAAAGTGTTCGGGGGAAGAATTCGGTTCTGAGCGCCTCCCGTTAGTGCCTCCGGTGGGAGGATGTCGAGGCCTTGGGGAGGGTGCAGAGGAGATTTATAGAAGGGTTTCAGGGAAAAGGGGTTTCAGTTCTGTGGAGAGACAGGAGAGCTGGGATTGTTCTCCTTAGAGCGGAGAAAGTTAAGGGAAGATTAGATATTGATGTTCAAACTTTTGAAGGGCTTTGAGTAAATAAGTGTAAGGGGTTTTCTCCGATACTGGTCCCCCGTTACACACAGTTCTTGGACGTCAGGATTTATGAGAACAAAATACACACGGCACAGGGTTTTGGCTCAACCTTTGATTCGTTCGTTTATTGAACACACACACACAGTTACCTTCCCAGTATAAATCCCTAACATTTATATCAGGCTAACAACCCCAAAATACAAACCCCTACACAAGGGTCATTTGCATCGACACAATATGACACAGTTAAACCCGTCCGCGATTTGACTGTGACATATAGAGTTACCCAGACTCCATCACAAAACCCTAATTGTGACCTGACTGAAACTCACAAACTTACTCAGACTCCATCACAAAACCTTTATTGTGATCTGACTGAAACTTACTCAGACTCAATCACAAAACCCTTATTGTGATCTGAGTGAAACTTACAAACTTACCCAGACTCCATCACAAAACACTTATTGTGATCTGACTGAAACTTACGCAGACTCAATCACAAAACCCTTATTGTGATCTGACTGAAACTTACTCAGACTCCATCACAAAACACTTATTGTGATCTGACTGAAACTTACTCAGACTCAATCACAAAAGCCCCCTCTATGATTTGACTGAAACTTACAATCACCGCTCCCGATCGCCTGTCTCCTGTTGATTGTCGGCCCGAATCTTTCTGCTCGCTGTATTTCCGATGGCTTCCCCACACCACTCTCTTCAAAGTGCCTCTTACTTTAAACCAAAAGCGACTTTCAATCTTGAAACACATTTCCTGGCCCCCTCCTGAGCACACGATGGCCGTTTCAGAGATGTGTGAATGTCTCGAGCAGAGAACTCTTGATGGCTAATTGTCCCTCGTGTTGTCCATTGATTAGAGATACCTTTCTGACAATCCAACCTTTCCAAGGTGACACCATATGCTAGTTGTTGGTTTCTGTTAGCATTCGTATTCAGATGGTTCAAGGCCCGGCCCATTGTCTGGGCCTGCACTGATATTAGTTATACTGGGGCCATGGTCTTCTTTAACAATGGAACCCCTTAAGGTAAATGAATATGCGAATGTTCTTGTTCAGAAGCAATCGTCTATTAGATTGTCTGTGATCCAGTCTCCTGAAGGTCCGTCTGCAATATTTGAATTAACCCTTTATTGCCCATCTCTTTGTGCGGGCTGTGCAGTTCTGGGTTTTTATATTTCATAGTCCAATTTTTACCATTGTGGGAGGAGGAACGGATCCCACATAAGGAGAAACTGTTTCCAGTGGCAGGAGGCTCGGTAACCAGAGGAAACCGATTTAAGATAATTGGAAAAAGAACCAGAGGGGAGATGAGGAGATTTTTTTGACACAGTGAGTTGTTGTGATCTGGAAAGCACTGCCTGAACGGGCGGTGGAAGCAGATTCAACAATAACTTTCAAAAGGGAATTGGATAAATACTTGAAGCAGTGAAATTCGCAGGGCAATGGGGAAAGAGTCGGGAGTGAGACTAACTGTATCGCTCTTTAAAAGAGACGACACAGGCACGATGGCTCGAATGGCCTCCTTCTGTGCTGTATGATTCGATGATCCTATGATCATCAAATGTCTGACTGCGCAGGGTCATCATGACCCCTGACCTTTCTGTGACATTGCTCAGCTCTCAGCTGTGGCTCACTTTGTGTCACTCTCAAGTCTGAGTGACAAGGTCATGGGTTTGAGCCACAGTCCAGAGACTCGAGCCCTAAAATCCAGCGTGACACCCCCTGTGTCAGTACTGAGGGAGCGCTGCACTGTCGGAGGGGCAGTACTGAGGGAGCGCTGCACTATGGGAGGGGCAGTACTGAGGGAGCACTGCACTGTAGGAGTGTCAGTACTGAGGGAGTGCTGCACTGTCGGAGTGGCAGTACTGAGGGAGTGCTGCACTGTCGGAGTGGCAGTACTGAGGGAGTGCTGCACTGTCGGAGGGTCAGTACTGAGGGAACGCTACACTGTCGGAGGGGCAGTACTGAGGGAGCACTGCACTGTCAGAGGGTCAGTATGAAGGGAACGCTGCACTGTCGGACGGGCAGTACAGAGGGAGTGCTGCATTGTCAGAGTGGCAGTACTGAGGGAGCGCTGCACTGTCAGAGTGGCAGTACTGAGGGAGCGCTGCAATGTCGGAGGGTCAGTACTGAGGGAGAGCTGCACTGTCGGAGGGTCAGTACTGAGGGAACGCTGCACTGTCGGAGGGTCAGTACTGAGGGAACGCTGCACTGTCGGAGGGGCAGTACTGAGGGAGCGCTGCACTGTCAGGGGCAGTACTGAGGGAGCGCTGCATTGTCAGAGGGGCAGTACTGAGGGAGCGCTGCAATGTCGGAGGGTCAGTACTGAGGGAGAGCTGCACTGTCGAAGGGGTAGTACTGAGGGAGCGCTGCACTGTCTGAAGGGCAGTACTGAGGGAGCGCTGCACTTCCTGAGGGTCAGTACTGAGGGAGCTCTGCACTTTCTGAGGGTCAGTACTGAGGGAGTGCTGCACTTTCTGAGGGTCAGTACTGAGGGAGCGCTGCATTCTCAGAGGGACACCGGGAGTGTTGGTTAAGATTATGTCCACCAGTCTCTGGAGTGGGTGGTCGAACACACGACCATCTGACTCAGAGGCGAGAGTGCTACCCACTGAGTCACCCCTGACACCAGACCTGGGCTATTGGAGCCTCGCTACCTCGGGTTCTACACTGGATTCGGAGCGAGTGGGGAGTTATTCTGTAGCTGACCTGAGAGGATGATCAGATAGACTCAGTGTTATATTTTAATATGTGTTCAGTTCTCGCTCACTGACATTTGACGATCTGATACTGGCCGTGTGGTCCTGTGATAATGCAGTTGAATCGTTATCTTTGGTTCCAGGAAGAGCACAATTGGATCTTCTCTTTCCCCCAGCCCTCACATCCCAGGCTGAACGATTACCAGGAGCGAGGATTATCCATGACAATGTTCCCGGTCAGTTAACTCTACTGTTGCCAAATCTCCAGGCTTGTCCTGGAGTCTGCAGGAGGTAAAGATTAATCTCCTGGACACGGCTAACAGCAGCAAGGGAGAACAATCACCGGGACATTGAATAAAATATTGTGTGTTTTCTATTTTCATCAACACTTTTGTAAATTAGTTTTAAAAATATTGGAGATGAGGGAAAGAAGTGCTCAAGTAAAACATCCTGAAGCACTTGACAGGAGCGTAAAGAGTCACAGTTTGACACCGAGTCACAAGAGATATTAGGACAGGTGACCAAAAGCTTGGTCAAAGTGTTCGGGAGAAGAATTCGGTTCTTAGCGCCTCCCGTTAGTGCCTCCGGTGGGAGGATGTCGAGGCCTTGGGGAGGGTGCAGAGGAGATTTATAGAAGGGTTTCAGGGGAAAGGGGTTTCAGTTCTGTGGAGAGACAGGAGAGCTGGGATTGTTCTCCTTAGAGCGGAGAAAGTTAAGGGAAGATTAGATATTGATGTTCAAACTTTTGAAGGGCTTTGAGTAAATAAGTGTAAGGGGTTTTCTCCGATACTGGTCCCCCGTTACACACAGTTCTTGGACGTCAGGATTTATAAGAACAAAATACACACGGCACAGGGTTTTGGCTCAACCTTTGATTCGTTCGTTTATTGAACACTCACACACAATTACCTTCCCAGTATAAATCCCTACCATTTATATCAGGCTAACAACCCCAAAATACAAACCCCTACACAAGGGTCATTTGCATCGACACAATATGACACAGTTAAACCTGTCCGTTATTTGACTGTGACATATAGAGTTACCCAGACTCAATCACAAAACCCTTATTGTGACCTGACTGAAACTTACTCAGACTCAATCACAAAACCCTTATTGTGACCTGACTGAAACTTACTCAGACTCAATCACAAAAGCCCCCTCTATGATTTGACTGAAACTTACAATCACCGCTCCCGATCGCCTGTCGGCCCGAATCTTTCTGCTCGCTGTATTTCCGATGGCTTCCCACACCACTCTCTTCGAAGTGCCTCTTACTTTAAACCAAAAGCGACTTTCAATCTTGAACCACATTTCCTGGCCCCCTCCTGAGCACACGATGGCCGTTTCAGAGATGTGTGAATGTCTCGAGCAGAGAACTCTTGATGGCTAATTGTCCCTCGTGTTGTCCATTGATGAGAGATACCTTTCTGACAATCCAACCTTCCCCAGGTGACAGCATATGCTAGTTGTTGGTTTCTGTTAGCATTCGTATTCAGATGGTTCAAGGCCCGGCCCATTGTCTCGGCCTGCACTGATATTAGTTATACTGGGGCCATGGTCTTCTTTAACAATGGAACCCCTTAAGGTAAATGAATATGCGAATGTTCTTGTTCAGAAGCAATCGTCTATTAGATTGTCTGTGATCCAGTCTCCTGAAGGTCCGTCTGCAATGTTTGAATTCACGCTTTATTGCCCATCTCTTTGTGCGGGCTGTGCAGTTGTGGGTTTTTATATTTCATAGTCCAATTTTTACCATTGTGGGAGGAGGATCGGATCCCACATAAGGAGAAACTGTTTCCAGAGGCAGGAAGCTCGGTAACCAGAGGAAACCGATTTAAAATAATTGGAAAAAGAACCAGAGGGGAGATGAGGAGATTTTTTTGACACAGCGAGTTGTTGTGATCTGGAATGCACTGCCTGAACGGGCGGTGGAAGCGGATTCAACAATAACTTTCAAAAGGGAATTGGATAAATACTTGAAGCAGTGAAATTCGCAGGGCAATGGGGAAAGAGTCGGGAGTGAGACTAACTGTATCGCTCTTTAAAAGAGACGACACAGGCACGATGGCCCGAATGGCCTCCTTCTCTGCTGTATGATTCGATGATCCAATGATCATCAAATGTCTGACTGCGCAGGGTCATCATGACCCCTGACCTTTCTGTGACATTGCTCAGCTCTCAGCTGTGGCTCACTTTGTGTCACTCTCACATCTGAGTGACAAGGTCATGGGTTTGAGCCGCAGTCCAGAGACTCGAGCCCGAAAATGCAGCGTGACACCCCCTGTGTCAGTACTGAGGGAGTGCTGCACTGTCGGAGAGGCAGTACTGAGGGAGAGCTGCACTGTCGCAGGGGCAGTACTGAGGGAGTGCTGCACTGTCGGAGGGGCAGTACTGAGGGAGCGCTGCATTGTCGGAGGGGCAGTACTGAGGGAGCGCTGCACTGTCGGAGGGGCAGTACTGAGGGAGCGCTGCACTGTCGGAGGTTCAGTACTGAGGGAACGCTGCACTGTTGGAGGGGCAGTACTGAGGGAGCGCTGCACTGTCAGAGGGTCAGTACTGAAGGGAACGCTGCACTGTCAGAGGGGCAGTACTGAGGGAGCGCTGCACTGTCAGAGGGGCAGTACTGAGGGAGCGCTACACTGTCGGAGGGGCAGTACTGAGGGAGCGCTGCACTGTTGGAGGGTCAGTACTGAAGTGAACGCTGCACTGTCAGAGGGGCAGTACTGAGGGAGCGCTGCACTGTCGGAGGGTCAGTACTGAGGGAGAGCTGCACTGTCGATGGGGTAGTACTGAGGGAGCGCTGCACTGTCGGAGGGGCAGTACTGAGGGAGCGCTGCACTGTCGGAGGGTCAGTACTGAAGGGAATGCTGCACTGTCAGAGGGGCAGTACTGAGGGAGCGCTGCACTGTCGGAGGGTCAGTACTGAGGGAGAGCTGCACTGTCGATGGGGTAGTACTGAGGGAGCGCTGCACTGTCGGAGGGGCAGTACTGAGGGAGCACAGCACTGTCGGAGGGGCAGTACTGAGGGAGCGCTGCACTTTTGAAGGAACTGTAATGAGGAGTGCTGCAGTGTCGGAGAGGCATTACTGAGGGAGTGCTGCGCTGTGGGAGGGGCAGGTAGGAGGGATTGCTGCACTGATGAAGGAGCTGGAATGAGGGAGCGCTGCAGTGTGGGAGGGGCATTACTGAGTCGGTATTGAACTGTCGGAGGGGAAGTACTGAGGGAGCGCTGCACTGTCGGAGGGACAGTATTGAGGGAGTGCTGCAGTGTCGGATGGGCAGTACTGAGGGAGCGCTGCAGTGTGGGAGGGGCATTACTGAGGGAGCGCTGCACTGTCGGATGGGCAGTACTGAGGGAGCGCTGCACTGTGGGAAGGGCAGGAAGGAGGGATTGCTGCACTGATGAAGGAGCTGGAATGAGGGAGCGCTGCAGTGTCGGAGGGACTGTACTGAGGGAGCGTTGCACTGTCAGAGGGGCAGTACTGAGGGAGCGTTGCACTGTCAGAGGGGCAGTACTGAGGGAGCGCTGCATTATCGGAGGGGGAGTACTGAGGGATAGCTGCACTGTCGGAGGGGCAGGACTGCAGGAGCGCTGCACTGTCGGAGGGTTCAGACAGAGGTAGCACTGCATTGTCAGAGGGGCAGGACTGAGGGAGTGCTGCACTATAGGAGGAGCACTACTTTGGGATTGCTGCGCTGTTGAAGGAGGGGTAATGAGGTAGCGCTGCACTGTCTGAGGCGCAGTACTGAGGGAACGCTGCACTGTCGGAGGGGCACTGCTGAGGGAGTGCTGCACTGTTGGAGGGGCAGTACTGAGGGAACGCTGCACTGTCAGAGGGCAGTTCTGAAGGAACGCTGCACTGTCAGAGGGGCAGTACTGAGGGAGCACTGCACTGTCGGAGGGGCAGTACTGAGGGAGCGCTGCACTGTCGAAGGGGCACTACTGAGGGAGTGCTGCACTTTCTGAGGGTCAGTACTGAGGGAGCGCTGCACTTCCTGAGGGTCAGTACTGAGGGAGCTCTGCACTTTCTGAGGGTCAGTACTGAGGGAGTGCTGCACTTTCTGAGGGTCAGTACTGAGGGAGCGCCGCACTCTCAAAGGGACACCGGGAGTGTTGGTTAAGATTATGTCCTCCAGTCTCTGGAGTGGGTGGTCGAACACACGACCATCTGACTCAGAGGCGAGAGTGCTACCCACTGAGTCACCCCTGACACCAGACCTGGGCTATTGGAGCCTCGCTACCTCGGATTCTACACTGGATTCGGAGCGAGTGGGGAGTTATTCTGTTGCTGACCTGGGAGGAAGATCAGATAGACTCAGTGTTATATTTTAATATGTGTTCTGTTCTCTCTCACTGACATTTGACGATCTGATACTGGCCTTGTGGTCCTGTGATAATGGAGTTGAATCGTTATCTTTGGTTCCAGGAAGAGCACAATTGGATCTTCTCTTTCCCCCAGCCCTCACATCCCAGACTGAACGATTACCAGGAGCGAGGATTATCCATGACAATGTCCCCGGTCAGTTAACTCTACTGTTGCCAACTCTCCAGGCTTGTCCTGGAGTCTGCAGGAGGTAAAGATTAATCTCCAGGACACGGCTAACAGCAGCAAGGGAGAACAATCACCGGGACATTGAATAAAATATTGTGTGTTTTCTATTTTCATCAACACTTTTGTAAATTAGTTTTTAAAATATTGGAGATGAGGGAAAAAAGTGCTCAAGTAAAACATCCTGAAGCACTTGACAGGAGCGTAAAGAGTCACAGTTTGACACCGAGTCACAAGAGATATTAGGACAGGTGACCAAAAGCTTGGTCAAAGTGTTCGGGGGAAGAATTCGGTTCTTAGCGCCTCCCGAAGTGCCTCCGGTGGGAGGATGTCGAGGCCTTGGGGAGGGTGCAGAGGAGATTTATAGAAGGGTTTCAGGGAAAAGGGGTTTCAGTTCTGTGGAGAGACAGGAGAGCTGGGATTGTTCTCCTTAGAGCGGAGAAAGTTAAGGGAAGATTAGATATTGATGTTCAAACTTTGGTTGTGCTTTGATAGAATAAATAAGTGTAAGGGGTTTTCTCCGATACTGGTCCCCCGTTACACACAGTTCTTGGACGTCAGGATTTATAAGAACAAAATACACACGGCACAGGGTTTTGGCTCAACCTTTGATTCGTTCGTTTATTGAACACACACACACAGTTACCTTCCCAGTATAAATCCCTACCATTTATATCAGGCTAACAACCCCAAAATACAAACCCCTACACAAGGGTCATTTGCATCGACACAATATGACACAGTTAAACCTGTCCGCGATTTGACTGTGACATATAGAGTTACCCAGACTCCATCACAAAACCCTTATTGTGACCTGACTGAAACTCACAAACTTACTCAGACTCCATCAGAAAACCCTTACTGTGACCTGACTGAAACTTACAAACTTACTCAGACTCAATCACAAAACCCTTATGGTGACCTGACTGAAACTTACCCAGACTCAATCACAAAACCCTTATTGTGATCTGACTGAAACTGACTCAGACTCAATCACAAAAGCCCCCTCTATGATTTGACTGAAACTTACAATCACCGCTCCCGATCGCCTGTCTCCTGTTGATTGTCGGCCCGAATCTTTCTGCTCGCTGTATTTCCGATGGTTTCCCACACCACTCTCTTCGAAGTGCCTCTTACTTTAAACCAAAAGCGACTTTCAATCTTGAAACATATTTCCTGGCCCCCTCCTGAGCACACGATGGCCGTTTCAGAGATGTGTGAATGTCTCGAGCAGAGAACTCTTGATGGCTAATTGTCCCTCGTATTGTCCATTGATTAGAGATACCTTTCTGACAATCCAACCTTTCCAAGGTGACAGCATATGCTAGTTGTTGGTTTCTGTTAGCATTCGTATTCAGATGGTTCAAGGCCCGGCCCATTGTCTGGGCCTGCACTGATATTAGTTATACTGGGGCCATGGTCGCCTTTAACAATGGAACCCCTTAAGGTAAATGAATATGCGAATGTTCTTGTTCAGAAGCAATCGTCTATTAGATTGTCTGTGATTCAGTCTCCTGAATGTCCGTCTGCAATGTTTGAATTAACCCTTTATTGCCCATCTCTTTGTGCGGGCTGTGCAGTTGTGGGTTTTTATATTTCATAGTCCAATTTTTACCATTGTGGGAGGAGGAACGGATCCCACATAATGAGAAACTGTTTCCAGTGGCAGGAGGCTCGGTAACCAGAGGAAACCGATTTATGATAATTCGAAAAAGAACCAGAGGGGAGATGAGGAGATTTTTTTACACAGCGAGTTGTTGTGATCTGGAATGCACTGCCTGAACGGGCGGTGGAAGCAGATTCAACAATAACTTTCAAAAGGGAATTGGATAAATACTTGAAGCGGTGAAATTCGCAGGGCAATGGGGAAAGAGTCGGGAGTGAGACTAACTGTATCGCTCTTTAAAAGAGACGACACAGGCACGATGGCCCGAATGGCCTCCTTCTGTGCTGTCTGATTCGATGATCCAATGATCATCAAATGTCTGACTGCGCAGGGTCATCATGACCCCTGACCTTCCTGTGACATTGCTCAGCTCTCAGCTGTGGCTCACTTTGTGTCACTCTCACGTCTGAGTGACAAGGTCATGGGTTTGAGCCGCAGTCCAGAGACTCAAGCACGAAAATCCAACGTGACACTCACTGTGTCAGTACTGAGGGAGTGCTGCACTGTCGGAGGGGCAGTACTGAGGGAGCGCTTCACTGTCAGAGGGGCAGTACTGAGGGAGCGCTGCACTGTCGGAGGGGCAGTACTGAGGGAGCCCAGCACTGCCGGAGGGTCAGTACTGAGGGAGCGCTGCACTGTCGGAAGGGAAGTACTGAGGGAGCCCAGCACTGCCGGAGGGGCAGTACTGAGGGAGCGCTGCACTGTCAGAAGGGTAGTACTGAGGGAGTGCTGCATTGTTAGAGGAGCAGTACTGAGGGAGCTTCCGCTGCACTGTCGGAGGGGCAGTACTGAGGGAGCACTTTATTGTCGGAGGGACAGTACTGAGGGAGCGCAGCATTGTCAGAGGGGCAGAAATGAGGGAGTGCTGCACAGTCGGAGGGGCAGTACTGAGTGAGTGCTGCACTGTCAGAGGGGCTGTAATGAGGGAGCGCTTTATTGTTGGACGGACAGTACTGAGGGAGCGCAGCATTGTTGGAGGGGCAGAACTGAGGGAGTGCTGCACAGTCGGAGGGGCAGTACTGAGGGAATGCTGCACTGTTGGAGGGACAGTACTGAGGGATCACTGCACTGTCGGAGGGGCAGTACTGAGGGAGCGCTGCACTGTTCGAGTGACAGTACTGAGGGAGCGCTGCACTGTCAGAGGGGCGGTAATGAGGGAGTGCTGCACTGTCGGAGGGGCAGTACTGAGGGAGCGCTGCACTGTCGGAGGGGCAGTACTGAGGGCATGCTGCTTTGTCGGAGGGGCAGTACTGAGGGAGCGCTGCATTGTTGGAGGGGCAGTACTGAGGGAGTGCTGCACTGTCGGAGGGGCAGTACTGAGGGAGTGCGACAATGTCGGAGGGGCAGTACTGAGGGAGTGCTGCACTGTCGGAGGAGCAGTACTGAGGGAGTGCGACAATGTCGGAGGGGCTGTACTGAGGGAGCGCTGCACTGTTGGCGCGGCAGTGCTGAGGGAGTGTTGCACTGTCGGAGGGGCAGTACTGAGGGAGTGCGACAATGTCGGAGGGGCTGTACTGAGGGAGCGCTGCACTGTTGGCGCGGCAGTGCTGAGGGAGTGTTGCACTGTCGGAGGGGCAGTACTGAGGGAGTGCGATACTGTCGGAGGGGCAGTACTGAGGGAGTGCTGCACTGTCGGAGGAGCAGTACTGAGGGAGTGCTGCACTGTCGGAGGAGCAGTACTGAGGGAGTGCGACACTGTCGGAGGGGCAGTACTGAGGGAGTGCTGCATTGTCGGAGGGGCAGTACTGAGGGAGCGCTGCACTGTCGGAGGGGCAGTACTGAGGGTGTGCTGCACAGTGGGAGGGTCAGTACTGAGGGAGCGCTACACTGTCGGAGGGGCAGTACCGAGGGAGCGCTGCACTGTCGGAGGGGCAGTACTGAGGGAGCGCTGCACTGTCGGAGGGTCAGTACTGAGGGAGCGCTGCACTGTCGGAAGGGAAGTACTGAGGGAGCCCAGCACTGCCGGAGGGGCAGTACTGAGGGAGCGCTGCACTGTCAGAAGGGTAGTACTGAGGGAGTGCTGCATTGTTAGAGGGGCAGTACTGAGGGAGCTTCCGCTGCACTGTCGGAGGGGCAGTACTGAGGGAGCACTTTATTGTCGGAGGGACAGTACTGAGGGAGCGCAGCATTGTCAGAGGTGCAGAACTGAGGGAGTGCTGCACAGTCGGAGGGGCAGTACTGAGTGAGTGCTGCACTGTCAGAGGGGTTGTAATGAGGGAGCGCTTTATTGTTGGACGGACAGTACTGAGGGAGCGCAGCATTGTTGGAGGGGCAGAACTGAGGGAGTGCTGCACAGTCGGAGGGGCAGTACTGAGGGAGTGCTGCACTGTTGGGACAGTACTGAGGGATCACTGCACAGTCGGAGGGGCAGTACTGAGGGAGTGCTGCACTGTTGGAGGGGCAGAACTGAGGGAGTGCTGCACAGTCGGAGGGGCAGTACTGAGGGAGTGCTGCACTGTTGGAGGGACAGTACTGAGGGATCACTGCACTGTCGGAGGGGCAGTACTGAGGGAGCGCTGCACTGTTCGAGTGACAGTACTGAGGGAGCGCTGCACTGTCAGAGGGGCGGTAATGAGGGATTGCTGCACTGATGAAGGAGCAGGAATGTGGGAGCGCTCCAGTGTCGGAGAGGCAGTACTGAGTCGGTGTTGAACTGTTGGAGGGGAAGTATTGAGGGAGCGCTGCACTGTTGGAGGGGCAGTACTGAGGGAGTGCTGCAAATGCAGGGGCTGTACAGAGGGAGCGCCGCAGTGTCCGATGGTAAGGATTGACGGAGTGCTGCACTATAGGAGGGGCAGTACTGAGGGAGTGCTGCACTGTCGGAGGGGCAGTACTGAGGGAGCGCTGCACTGTCGGAGGGGCAGTACTGAGGGAGCGCTGCACTGTCGGAGGGGTAGTACTGAGGGAGCGCTGCACTGTCGGAGGGGCAGTACTGAGGTAGCGCTGCAATTTCTGAGGGGCAGTACTGTGGGAACACTGCACTGTCGGAGGGGCAGTACTGAGGGAGCGATGCACTGTCGGAGGGGCAGTACTGAGGGAGCGCTGCACTGTCGGAGGGGCAGTACTGAGGGAGCGCTACACTGTCGGAGGGTCAGTACTGAGGGAGCGCTGCAGTCGGAGGGGCAGTACGGAGGGTGCGCTACACTGTGGGAGGGGACGTACTGAGGGAGCGCTGCACTGTGGGAGGGGCAGTACTGAGGGAGCGCTGCACTGTCGGAGGGTTCAGTACTGAGGGAGTGCTGCATTGGAGGAGGAGCACCGGGAGTGTTGGTTGAGATTATGTCCTCCAGTCTCTGGAGTGGGTGGTCGAACAAACGACCATCTGACTCAGAGGCGAGAGTGTTACCCACTGAGTCACCCCTGACACCAGACCTGGGCTATTGGAGCCTCGCTACCTCGGATTTTACACTAGATTCGGAGCGAGTGGGGAGTTATTCTGTAGCTGACCTGGGAGGAAGATCAGATAGATTCAGTTATATTTTAATATGTGTTCTGTTCTCGCTCACTGACATTTGATGATCTGATACTGGCCGTGAGGTCCTGTGATAATGGAGTTGAATCGTTATCTTTGGTTCCAGGAAGAGCACAATTGGATCTTCTCTTTCCCCCAGCCCTCACATCCCATGCTGAACGATTACCAGGAGCGAGGATTATCCATGACAATGTTCCCGGTCAGTTAACTCTACTGTTGCCAAATCTCCAGGCTTGTCCTGGAGTCTGCAGGAGGTAAAGATTAATCTCCAGGACACGGCTAACAGCAGCAAGGGAGAACAATCACCGGGACATTGAATAAAATATTGTGTGTTTTCTATTTTCATCAACACTTTTGTTAATTAGTTTTAAAAATATTGGAGATGAGGGAAAAAAGTGCTCAAGTAAAACATCCTGAAGCACTTGACAGGAGCGTAAAGATTCACAGTTTGACACCGAGTCACAAGAGATATTAGGGCAGGTGACCAAAAGCTTGGTCAAAGTGTTAGGGGGAAAAATTCGGATGCTTAGACGTTTTGCCGCGGCGCTAAACACTACCGCCGCGATCTCCTGCGCCCGCAGATCGTGACGTCAGTCCAACGTGCAACGCCGCGGTCGCGCCCCCTGCCTTTCTGCCTGCCGCTAGCAACGACAGGTAGAGGGGAACGTTTGGCAGTCGGGAAGGGGCTGGAGGAGCGCTATTTAAAGGCGGCCGCTTCCTGCCTTTTCTTGTCAGAAAAATCTTTGCACCACGCATGCTGAGAGGGAGAGAGACGTCTGGAGAGATTCAACGCTGTGCAAAGGGCTTTTGGATCCTGAGCAGCACTTTGCAGGTTCATTTTTATTTCACCTTCATTCCAGAGATTTAGAGGATACTCTGGGGGCTGCACTGACTCGGGGTGTCGTCCTGCACCTGCAGAATCAGAGGCAGCAGAGAGAGAGTGGAAAACATGGCCAGAGGGAGGAGGGCCAACAGACCTCTGCACAGGAGACCTTACCCTCCCAGGGTATTCAGGGAGCAGTTCTCATACCTTCATTTGTCTGAGGAGCAGTGTTTCTGCAGGCTGCGCTTCAGCAAGGAGGTGGTCACTGAGCTCTGCCACCTGCTGTAACCAGATCTGCAGCCTCAGCTCAGGACCAGGACGTCTGTCGGTGACAGTGAAGGTGACAGTGGCTCTGAATTTTTAATGCCAGTGGCTCCTTTCAAGCTTCCACTGGGGACATCGCCGATATCTCCCAGTTCGCTGTCCATTGTTGTACCCGGGAGGTGACAAACGTCCTGTATAAAAGGAGATGCCAGTACATCTCTTTCCCCATGCCCCGGGGCAAGCAGCGTGAACGTGTATGAGGCTTTGCGAGGATAGTGGGCTTCCCCATGGTGCAGGGCGCCATTGACTGCACGCAGGTGGCATTGCGGGCACCGCATGAAAATGCAGAGATATTCCGAAACCGCAAGGACTTCCACTCTCTGAATGTATAGTTGGTCTGTGACCACACACAGCTCATACTCGCCATCAATGCCCACTATCCTGGCAGCAGCCACGATGCTTTCATCCTGCGCCAGACTGGTGTGCCAGACCATTTCCAGGCACCGCATCACCCAAGTGGACGGCTCCTTGGGGACAAGGGTTATCCACTCTGCACCTGGCTGATGACACCGCTCCGTAACCCCAACACCCCTGCCGAGCTGCGGTATAATGAGAGCCATATCGCCACCAGGAACATCACTGACCAGACCATCGGCCTGCTGAAGCAACGGTTCCGCTGTCTGGACCACTCAGGAGGAGCCCTGCAGTACTCTCCCGAGCGAGTCTCCCTCTTCATAGTTGTGTGCTGCATTCTTCACAACCTGGCAGTCCTGAGGACCCAACCAATGCCACCAGGGATTGGTGCACCACCGGAGGAGGAGGAGGATCAGCAGCACCAACGTGGGAGGGAGGCGCACAATGTTGCCAGTGCAAGGGCCGTCCGTGAACGGCTGATAAGAAGCCGCTTCAGGGCCCTTACTGAGAAGATGGCTTGTGGCATGGAGAACAACATCATGGAAAGCATCCCACACCCCCCTATTGCCGGCCAAAGCTGGAATGATTCAAAAGACCAAAAATTTAAATTTTGAATAATAAACTTATTTATTTTACAAACACTGTGTGTCATTTATTCAGGACAAACAATTAGAAACCAACACAACAAATCATGAACTAACAGAACTGGTTCTCACAAGATGGAGATAAATGGCAAAACAGTAAACAAATGTAATCACATGAACCTCGACCTTTACCACAAACATTCCCACCATTTATTTACACCTCCTACTGTTGGGCCTTCGAGGGTGATCTCCATCCCCTGCGCACTTACCCCCCTTCCCACCCTACTGCTCCTCCGTAATGGGGCCCCAGTGGCTGCAGCAAGGCTGGTGGAAGGCTGCTGAATGTCAGATACGGAGACTACAGATGTCCTTGAAGGACCCCCTCGACCAGCTCTGGGCCTGGAGGGCCCGGCTGCAGACTGCACCAACTCTGCATGGGTGGCAGCAGTCTGGGCTGGCTGTGTTGCAGGCCGTGCCAAGTGCAATGGGGAAGTGGCAGTGGTGGGAGCAGGAATGCTGTAATCCCGAGAGGGGACAGCACCTTCCTGCTCGACCGACACACTGCCACTCCCACGGGGCAGCACCTCAGCATCCGGAGCAATCTGCTCGAGCACAGATTGCTGGCCTGCTGCAGTACTGTGAGATCCCAGGGGACTGTGGGCGACCCAGCGAGGATGGCAGCAGTCAGTGCTTGCGTGACATCAATCTGAGACTGCATGAGAGCAGTCTGAGACTGGATGGCACCAGCCAATGACTCAATTGCAGCACTAAGCCATTGCGTTGCGTCGGCCTGTGCTGCAGCGGACTGCTCCACACTCCTAGCCAGTCCATCCATGCTGTCGGGCACCCTTGCCATTGCACCCATCAGCTCAGTGTGCATGCTCAAGGCCTGGCTATTCATGGCCGCGATGGCACGGTCCGCATCCGAGTCCTGTGCAGCAGAACTCGCTTGCCTACTCACCCTCCGGGGAGCTGGCCCCCGAGCTTCCCTACCCCCATGGCGTTGCTGCAGCCCGCTGGGACCAGGAGCTTCACTCTCATCAGATCCTAACACCCTACTCCCCTCCAGGGAAAGTGTGGCTCCAATGTATGATGTGTCACCCTCGGGAGACGCAGGCGGTGAGGCTCCAGCTTCCTCTTCCCCTTCCTCCTCGTCTGGGGCGTCGCTGCCACTGGCAGGCTGAGGGACAGACCGGTCAGCTGGTGGTTCACTTTCAGACACCAGGGAGGTACAAGAGTGGCTTTAGCGTGAGGGCAGGGGGGCAGGAAGGGAGCAAGGACTGGAGACAGTTAGTTGGATCTATATTAACGATTTGGAGGAAGGGACCAAGTGTAACATATCAAAATTTGCAGATGATACAAAGATGGGAGGGAAAGTAGTGAGTGAGGAGGACATAAAAAACCTGCAAGGGGACATAGACAGGCTAAGTAAGTGGGCAGAGATTTGGCAGATGGAATACAACACTGGAAAGTGTGAGGTGATGCACTTTGGCAGGAAAAATCCTAGAGCAACTTATTATCTTAATGGCAAGAAACTGGAGAGTACTGAAGTGCAAAGGGATCTGGGGGTCCTGGTGCACGAAACTCAAAAGGTTAGTATGCAGGTGCAGCAAGTGATTAAGAAGGCAAATGGAATGTTGGCTTTCATTGCTAGGGGGATAGAATATAAAAATAGGGAGGTATTGCTTCAGTTGTACAAGGTATTGGTGAGACCGCACCTGGAATACTGCATACAGTTTTGGTGTCCTTACTTAAGGAAAGACATCCTTGCTCTCGAGGCAGTGCAAAAAAGGTTCACTCGGTTAATCCCGGGGATGAGGGGGTGGTCATATGAGGAGAGGTTGGGTAGATTGGGACTCTACTCATTGGAGTTCAGAAGAATGAGAGGCGATCTTATTGAAACATATAAGATTGTGAAGGGGTTGGATCGGGTGGATGCGGGGAGGATGTTCCCGATGACGGGTGAGACTAGAACTAGGGGACATAGTCTTAGAATAAGGGGCTGCTCTTTCAAAACTGAGATGAGGAGGAACTACTTCACTCAGAGGGTGGTAGGTCCATGGAATATGCTGCCACAAAAAGCTGTAGAAGCTACAACATTAATTAAATTTAAAACAGAAATAGACAGTTTCCTAGAAGTAAAGGGCATTAAGGGTTACGGGGAGCGGGCAGGAATTTGGACATGAGTCTAGGTTCGGATCGGTCATGGCCCTGTGGGTAGTGGAGCGGGCCCAGGGACCGTGTAGCCTGATTCTGCTCCTATTTCGTGTGTGCAATTCTGTTAGATGCAGGAGATGGTTCTGTGATAGATAGTAGATTGGCGGTTAGGATCAGATCAGCCATGATCTTATTGAATGGCGGAGCAGGCTCGAGGGGCCGATTGGCCTACTCCTGCTCCTATTTCTTATGTTCTTATGTAAAGTGTAAAAGGCTGTTGTTGTGAGGGAGAAGTGGTATGAGAGAGGAGAGAAAGCTGATGAACTTACCATTGCCGTCCCCAAGGGGGTCGAGCTCTCCAGCGACCACGGCACCTATGACCTGGCTGGCAACGATCCCGTGCACTCTTGCCACCAACTCAGTCAGGGGGTGTAGGTCAGCCGGTTCTCCTCCCGTGCGTTGCTGATCCCGTCTGTTATGAGAGAGCTTGACCTGCAAGAAAAAGGATGGCGTCTGAGTGAGTGTGCAGCCATGTGCTTGCCTGCTGTGCCTCCCATAGTTGAATAGCCCTTAATGTATGAAAGGTGTGGAATGTGCGTGTGTGTTTTATGAGATGGCCATAGGTCTTGGATGAGTGTTGGGCATTTGGGGTTTTTAAACCCTCTGGACACAGAGTGAAGTTGAGATGGAGGAATGTAGAGGTATTGAAAAGCAGGTAATCACCCTGACCACCCGAGTGAGGACGTTGAACCTCTTCCGACATTGGGTGTGGGTCCTCGGCACCAGGCTCCTCGAGGAGACGTGCTGAGCCACCTCCCTCCACACCATTCCAAACTCCCGGGGCAATGGCTTCCTGCCACTCTCAGGGTGCAGCACTGCCCATCGTTATTCCACAGCACCAACCAGAGCCACCAAGGCCTGGTCGCGAAAGGGCTGAGCTCTCTCCCCGGGCCTGTCCATCACTCCTCTCAGCAGAATGGTGGGAGGTGTCTCCAGCACCAGAGTCAACGCTACAATGACCAGGCTGTGGCTGGCTAGCAAGATGGCCCCTCCCCTTTAAGAACTGTCTGTCTGGGTTCCATGGTAACTGACATCACCTGAGCTTCGGTAGCGTTCTGAGGGAGCGCCTCGCTCCTCGACGTTAGCGCCTTGAGAGGTGTGTAGCGCCTGATTTAGCGCTCAAATCACCTCCAGGGGCAAATTTTGCAGTCGGAGGCGATCATTAGCGCCGGGCGCGAAACTTTGTGCCCGGCCGATATTCGACCCCCAAAATGGGTGACACCCAATTTTTCCCCCTTCGGATTTATGAAGGGAGCATGGGAATAAAACTTTCTAAATCACTGCTTAGGCTTCAGCTGGAGTACTGTGTTCAACTATAAGCACCACACTTATGGAAGGATGTCAAGGCCTTGGGGAGGGTGCAGAGGAGATTTATAGAAGGGTTTCAGGGAAAAGGGGTTTCAGTTCTGTGGAGAGACAGGAGAGCTGGGATTGTTCTCCTTAGAGCGGAGAAAGTTAAGGGAAGATTAGATATTGATGTTCAAACTTCTGAAGGGCTGTGATGGAGTAAATAAGGAGAAACTGTTTCCAGAGGCAGGAGGCTCGGTAACCAGAGGAAACCGATTTAAGATAATTGGAAAAAGAACCAGAGGGGAGATGAGGAGATTTTTTGACACAGCGAGTTGTTGTGATCTGGAATGCACTGCCTGAACGGGCGGTGGAAGCAGATTCAACAATAACTTTCAAAAGGGAATTGGATAAATACTTGAAGCAGTGAAATTCGCAGGGCAATGGGGAAAGAGTCGGGAGTGAGACTAACTGTATCGCTCTTTAAAAGAGACGACACAGGCACGATGGGCCGAATGGCCTCCTTCTGTGCTGTATGATTCGATGATCCAATGATCATCAAATGTCTGACTGCGCAGGGTCATCATGACCCCTGACCTTTCTGTGACATTGCTCAGCTCTCAGCTGCGGCTCACTTTGTGTCACTCTCACGTCTGAGTGACAAGGTCATGGGTTTGAGCCGCAGTCCAGAGACTCGAGCCCTAAAATCCAGCGTGACACTCCCTGTGTCAGTACTGTGGGAGCGCTGCACTGTCGGAGGGGCAGTACTGAGGGAGCACTGCACTGTCGGAGCGGCAGTACTGAGGGAGCGCTGCACTGTTGGAGGGGCAGTACTGAGGGAGCGCTGCACTGTCGGAGGGACAGTACTGAGGGAGCGCTGCACTGTCGGAGGGGCAGTACTGAGGGAGCGCTGCACTGTCAGAGGGGCAGTACTGAGGGAGTGCTGCACTGTCAGAGGGGCAGTACTGAGGGAGTGCTGCACTGTCGGAGGGGCAGTTCTGAGGGAGCGCTGCACTCTCAGAGGGACAGCGTGAGTGTTGGCTTAGATTATGTCCTCCAGTCTCTGGAGTGGGTGGTCGAACACACGACCATCTGACTCACAGGCGAGAGTGCTACCCACTGAGTCACCCCTGACACCAGACCTGGGCTATTGGAGCCTCGCTACCTCGGGTTTTACACTGGATTCGAGCGAGTGAGAGTTAGACTGTAGCTCACCTGGGAGGAAGATCAGATAGACTCAGTGTTATATTTTAACGTGGGTTCTGTTATCTCTCACTGACATTTGATGATCTGATACTGGCCGTGAGCTCCTGTGATAATGAGTTGAATCGTTATCTTTGGTTCCAGGAAGAGCACAATTGGATCTTCTCTTTCCCCAGCCCTCACATCCCAGGCTGAACGGTTACCAGGAGCGACGGTCAATGCCATAACAACGTTCTCTGCCCTTTGACACTACGGTTGCCAAACCTCTGGAATTGTCCTGGAGTCTGCAGGAGTTAAAGATTAATCTCCAGGACACGGCTAACAGCAGCAAGGGAGAACAATCACCGGGACATTGAAAGGGAATTGGAGAAATACCTGAAGGGGAACAATTTGCGGGGCTGTGGGGAATGATGGGGGAGTGGAGCTAATTGAATTGCTCTTTCAAAGGACAGCGCCGGTACGATGGGCTGAATGGCCTTGTTCTGTGCTGGAGGATTCGATGATCCGATGATCCCCAAACGCCTCACTGTGCAGGTTCAACACGTCCACTGTCCTTTCTGGGGGAATGGGAGAATTTGATCAGTTGGTGTCACTCTCGCCTCGGAGTCCGAAGGTCGTGGGTTTGAGCTCGACTCCAGAGACTCGAGCCCAATAATACAGCCCAACTCTCCCTGTGACATTACTGAGGGAGCGCTGCACTGTCGAACAGGCAGTACTGAGGGAGCGCTGCACTGTCGAACAGGCAGCACTGAGGGAGCGCTGCACTGTCGGAGGGGCAGCACTGAGGGAGCGCTGCACTGTCGGAGGGGCAGCACTGAGGGAGCGCTGCACTGTCAGAGGGGCAGTACTGAGGGAGCGCTGCACTGTCGGAGGGGCAGTACTTAGGGAGCGCTGCACTCTCGGAGGGTCAGTACTGAGGGAGCGCTGCATTGTCGGAGGGGCAGTACTGAGGGAACGCTGCACTGTCGGAGGAGCAATAATGAGAGAGCACCCAACTGTCAGAGGGTCAGTACTGAGGAAATGTTGAACTTTCGTAGCAGCTGTGCTGAGGGAGCGCTGCACTGTCAAAGGAGCAGTGCTGAGGGACTATTGCGTTGTCGGAGGGGATGTACTGAGGGAGCGCTGCACTGTCGGAGGGGATGTACTGAGGGAGCGCTGCACTGTCGGAGGGCTAGTAGTACATGATGTAACTGTAATCCTTCAACCCTGGAACCATTCTAGTAAATCTCTTCTGTACCCTCTCCAAAGTCTTCACACCCTTCCTAAAGTGTGGAGCCCAGAATTGGACAAAATACTCCAGCTGAGGCCAAACTAGTCTTTTATAAAGTTTCAGCATAACTTCCTGACTGTTGCACTCTACGCCTCTATTTATAAAGCCCAGGATCCCATCTGCTTTATTATCTGCTTTGTTAACCTGTCCTGCCCCCAAAGATTTGTGCACAAGCACCCCCAGGTCTCTCTGTTCTTGCACCCCCTTTAAATTGTACCATTGAGCTTGGATTGTCTCTCCTCATGGTTCCTACCAAACTGTAGAACCTCACACTTTCTGCGTTGAATTTCATCTGCCATGTGTCCGCCCAATCCACCAGCCTGTCTATGTCTTCTTGAAGTCTATTACTATCTTCCTCAGTGTGTTCGACACTTCCAAGTTTCGTGTCAGCTGGAAATGTCAACATTGTGCCCTTCACCTCCAAGTCCAAGTCATTAATGTACATCAAAAACAGCAGTTGTCCCAGTACTGAACCCTGCGGGACACCACTGTATACCTCCCTCCAGTCTGAAAAACAGCCATTCACCACAACTCTGTTTACTATCCCTGCTGCTACTGCCCCTTTTATCCCACGGGCTTCAATTTTGCTAACCAGCCTATTATGTGGCACTTCATCAAAGGACTTTTAAAGTCCATATACACAGCATCAACTGAACTGCCCTCATCCACCCTCTGTTACCGCACCAAAAAACTTAATGCAGTCAGTCAAAATTTTAGAATGAAACTATTCCCTCTAGTGGGGGAGTCCAGAACAAGAGGGCATAACCTTTGCATTGTAAATAGTCAATACAGGGGGTGATGTCAGGAAGCACGTCTTCACACAAAGCCTAGTGGGAAGCATGAACTGTCACCCAAAAAGCTGTCGAGGCTGGGGATCATTTGAATAGTTTAAAACTAAGATTGATAGATTTTTGTTAGCTCAGGGTGTTTGTGTCTATACCCACACACAGACACAAATCTAGACATTCAGACACAAATAAACACACACACAGAAAAAAACACACAAAACACAGACTCTCTTGCACAAACATTCAGACGGACACAGAAACACACAAATTACAGGCAGACACAGACCGAGCAGGAGGGAGAGGGTTGTCGGTGGATTGAAATCAGTGACGGAGAGAGAGGGATTAAACAGGCTTTTGTCAGTCTGCCTATTTAGGGCCTAGTGCGGTACAAATCTGACCTCTCACCAAGGACTGTGCTTGAACTTCCCACATTCATTTTACACAAGACTGTCAGATCAGTAGGGGTGAAAGGTCAGAGTTTTGACCCTTCGTGACACCCAACCCATTGCTGAAGATTGTTTCGAGTGAAAATCTTGCAGGACTCCAAGCCCCTGGTGGGGCCTGGCACATCCTGGACAGCTCATTTTAAAACTGGGGGCTCAGAAGCTGTGATCAGTTCATGCAATGTGTTCAGAGCACGGGCTGGGCTCAGTGTTAAAGTGTGTGTGTTCGGACAGTCCTGTTACATCAGGAATCTTGACTGAGAAGATACTTGGAGCGAGAAAGAGAGAGAGAAATCGAGAAACTGGGAGAGAGAGAAATCGAGAAACTGGGAGAGAGAGAAATCGGGAAACTGGGAGAGAGAGACAGTAAACAGAGACAGAGGGAGAAAGAGAGAGGGAGAGATAAAGAGAAGGTAGAGTGATAAAAAAAGAGAAATGGAGAGATGGCCAGAGTGAGAGGAAACTGAGTCAGTAAAATAGAGAGACTTAAAGCAAAAAGAGGGAGTGGGAGAGAGAGAGAATGTGGCAGAGAGAAGCGAGAGGGGCGATACAGGTGGAGAGACGAGGACTGAGTGAGGCAGAAAGAGGGACCAAGAGGCAGAAAGATAAAGGGTGAGAGACAGCGATGCTGAGAGAAATGAGAGAGAGACAACAAGGTGCGGAGAGATAGAGCCAATGAGACAGTAAGACACAGAGGCAGAGAGTTGAGACCGAGGCAGAGAGATGAAGCAAATTCTCTGCCCGAGAGAGCCGTGGAGGCTTTGAGCCCAAGATCAGCCATGATCTTATTGAATGGCGGAGCAGGCTCGAGGGGCCAAGTGGCCTATTCCTGCTCCTATTTCTTATGTTCTTATGAAGCACAGAGAGAGACAAAATGCAGCAGATAGTGAAAGGGAAAAAAACACGATAGAGGAAGCACGGGCTAGAGAGAGTAAATCTCCCTCTACACTGTCCCATCAAACGGTCGGTGGGTCTGAAACAATGGATGCCTATTTCCAATCTGCCTGAAGAAACCCGTTAAATTGAGATATCCTGAACCCCGAACGGTCAGAGTGCTGACACTCTGGGACACCGGTCTTATCTCAGTACCTTTCTCAATGTGTTATTCGGCACTTGCAGAGATTCCCTGCAGCGGTTTCCTCTTCCCATTTCCTGCGATTTACAAATCTTCTCCCAGCCTCATTCCACCCCGAACACCTTGTCCTCGGACACTCTGATCCTAAAGAGAAACAAGACACGGATGTGAAGCTGTGATCAATGCAGTAAGTTTTATTTCTGAGTACAGCCCATTATTCTGACAGCAGTAACACAGGGTCAGGGGTTACGGGACCTAAACAATCAAACAGAGCCTGCTTCCCGTGAACGAAGGTTCCATGCAGTGAGAACGTGGAGAGCTCGGGCTGGTGGGAATCTGTCACTGGATCTATCACACAAGCAGAGTGGAAGAATTTGGTGATAGTAGGAATTGACTGGTAGGTATTCGGTAAGGAAGGCAAGAAATCATCAGACTGGAATTGAGCTTTTGTCTTGTAACATCAAAGAAAAGTGGATTGCAAGCAGCGTGAAAGAATGTGGTGATAGTAGGAATTCATTGCAAATTATTGACGTGGTTAGGAAATTAGCTGAGCGGCAGGAGACAGAGAGTCGGTATAATGGGCAGGTACTCAAATTGGCAGGATGTGACTAGTGGTGTCCCGCAGGGATCTGTGTTGGGGCCTCAACTATTCACAGTATTTATTAACGACTTAGATGATGGCATAGAACGTCATATATCTAAATTTGCGATGACACAAAGATAGGCAGCATTGTAGGCAGTGTAGATGAAAGCATAAAATTACAAAGGGATAGATAAAGTGAACGGGCAAAACTGTGGCAAATGGATTTCAATGTAGGCAAATGTGAGGTCATCCACTTTGGACCTAAAAAGGATACAACAGGTTACTTTCTAAATGGTGAAAAGCTCAAAACAGTGGATGTCCAAAGAGACTTGGGGGGTCCAGGTACAGATCATTAAAATGTCATGAACAGGTACAGAAAATAATCGAAAAGGCTAATGGAATGCTGGCCTTTATATCTAGAGGACTAGAGTACAGAGGGGTAGAGGTTATTCTGCAGCTTTACAAAGCCCTGGTTAGACCACACCTGGAGTACTGGGAGCAGTTCTGGGCATCACACCTTAGGAAGGATATATTGGCCTTGGAGGGAGTGCAGCGTAGGTTTACCAGAATGATACCCGGACTTCAAGGGTTGTGACGAGGAGAGTTTACACAAACTAGGGTTGTATTCCCTAGAATTTAGAAGGTGAAGGGGTGATCTGATTGAAGTTTTCAAGATATTAAGGGGAACAGATAGGGTAGAGAGAGAAACTATTTCCACTGGTTGGGAATTCTAGGACTCGAGGGGGGGGCATCGTCTAAAAATTTGAGCCAGACTTTTCAGGAGTGAAATTCAGAAACACTTCTACACACAATGGGTGGTAGAAGTTTGGAACTCTCTTCCACAAATGGCAATTGATGCTCGATCAATTGTTAATTTTAAATCCGAGATTGATAGCTTTGTGTTAACTAAAGGTGTTAAAGGATATGGGCCAATGTACAGATCAGCCATGATCTCATTGAATGGCGGAACAGGCTCGAGGGGCTCAATGGCCTACTCCTGTTCCTATGCTGCTATGGAGCAGTCGCCGTGACTGGTGAACTATTGCAAATAGAGATTCAGTTGCTGTGGGTTTTCAGGAGTTGTTTGCTGCTGTTAAATACCAGAATCAAATTAATGAGAAGGCACCAATTTCAACAGAAAATTCAGCACTTTCTGGGGAGGTGAATGGCCGAGACACATTGGTACGGAACCATATTTAGAAAAGGTACAGAACAAGGGGAAAGTGGAACAGACAACCTCACAGACACATAAACGTAGACTCACATGTACACAGACACACAACCACTGACATGGAGACATACCCACAGA
Organism: Squalus acanthias; assembly: GCA_030390025.1. Classification (NCBI taxonomy): domain Eukaryota; kingdom Metazoa; phylum Chordata; class Chondrichthyes; order Squaliformes; family Squalidae; genus Squalus; species Squalus acanthias. Next base: position 749,364 of record JASTWF010000210.1, on the reverse strand, counting down.
AGCACATACACAAGCATGTACACATACACATATCACAATATCTACAGACAAACACATACACAGCCACACCGATTAACACACACAGACTCATACACCTCTCTAACTGGCGAGAAGCTAGGAGCTGTGGATGAGCAGAGAGATTTAGGGCTCCAAGTACTTAAATCAGTAAAAGCCAGTGGGCAGGTACAAAATAATTAAAGAGGCTAATGGAATGTTGGTGCTTCAGCTGTGGAGCGCTCTGGAAAGACCACATCTGGAATATTGCATTCAGTTCTGGGCACCGCACCTCAGGAAGGATATACTGGTCTTGGAGGGAGTGCAGCACAGATAGACCAGAATGTTACCAGGGTACCAAGGGTTACATTATCAGGAGAGATTACATCTCCCGAGAATATAGAAGGTTAAGGGGTGATTTCATTTGATTCAGGTTTTTCGGGTGTTGAAAGGAATTGTTAAAGTAGATCGAGAGGAAGGTTTTCCCACTGGTGGAGGAGTCTAGGACAAGGGGACATAATCTGAAAATCAAAGTCAGGCCATTCAGGAGAAGTTAGGAAACACTTCTTCACACAAAGGGTGGGAGAAGTCTGGAATTCTCTCAAACAAAAAGCAAATACTCGCACAATTAATGATTTTAAATCTGAGATTGGTAGATTTATGCCAGGCAAGGGTATAAAAGGATACTGAGCCAAGGCAGGTGGATGCAGTTAAGATACAGATCAGCCATGAATGGAGGAACAGGCTCGAGGAGCTGAATGCCGACTCCTGTTCCTACTTCCACTTTATACAGAGTATCAGCATAAGAACATCAGAAATAGGAGCAGGAGTTGGCCATTCGGCCCCTCGAGCCTGCTCCGCCTTTCAATAAGATCATGGCTGATCTGATCTTGGCCTCAACTCCACTTTCCTGCCCGCTCCCCATAACCCTCGATTCCCCTGTTTTTCAAAAATCTGTATCTCCGCCTTGAATATATTCAATGACTCAGCCTCCACAGCTCTCTGGGGTAGAGAATTCCAAAGATTCACGACCCTCAGAGAAGAAATTCCTCATCTCCATTTTAAATAGGCGACCCCTTATTCTGAAACTCTGCCCCCGAGTTCTAGATTCCCCCACGAGGGGAAACATCCCCCCTGCATCTACCCTGTCAAGCCCCCTCAGAATCTTATATGTTTCAATAAGATCACCTCTCATTCTTCTAAACTCCAATGAGTATAGGCCCAACCTGCTCAATCTTTCCTCATAAGACAACCCTTTCAACTCAGGAATCAACCTCGTGAACCTTCTCTGAACTGCCTCCGATACAAGTATATCCTTCCTTAAATATGGAGACCAAAACTGTACGCAGTACTCCAGGTGTGGTCTCACCAACGCCCTGTACAGTTGTAGCAAGACTTCCCTACTTTTATACTCCATCCCCCTTGCAATAAAGGCCAATATTCCATTTTCCTTCCTAATTAATGGCTGTACCTGCATGCTAACTTTGTGTTTCATGTCCGAGGACTCCCAGATCCCTCCGTACCGCAGCATTCTGTAGTCTCTCTCCATTTAAATAATATTTTGCTTTTTTATTCTCCCTACCAAAGTGAATAACCTCACATTTTCCCACATTATACTCCATCTGCCAAATTTTTGCCCACTCACTTAACCTATCTATATCCCTTTGCAGACTCTGTACTCCTCACAACTTGCTTTCCCACCTATCTTTGTATCGTCAGCAAATTTGTCAACAGTACACTCGGTCCCTTCATCCAAGTCATTAATTTTGATTGTAAATAGTTGAGGCCCCAGCACTGATCTCTGTGGCACCCCACTAGTTACAGTTTGCTAACCTGAAAATGACCCATTTATTCCGACTCTCTGTTTTCTGTTATTTAGCCACTCCTCTATCTAATCTAATATATTACCCCCAACACCGTGAGCTCTTATCTTGTGCAGTAACCTTTTATGCGGCACCTTATCGAATGCCTTCTGGAAATCCAAATACACGACATCTACTGGTTCCCCTTTATCCACCCTGGAGCATCGAGCACTCCCGGGGGCAGGGACAATACAGAGCTCCCTCTACATTACCATGACATTACCACTGTTACTCTGTCCCCCATCCCTGCTCCAGACCATTTCTGTTCCTGAATTTATAAACTAGTAAAACTTAGAGATGATAAATCCTCGGGACTGGATGAATTGTATCCCAATATACTAAAACAGGCAAGGGAAGAGCCCATTGCATTCTGGACCTCACACCTCAAGAATGATGTCTGAGCTTTGGCGGGAGTTCAGCACAGATTCACCACAATGATACCCGGGCTGAAAGGGTTAAATGACGAGGACCGGTTGCACAGACTAGTTTTTTCCATCCTTGAATATAGAAAATTAAGGGTGATATCACTGAGGTGTTTAAGATGATCGAGAGATACTATTTCATCTGGTGGCAGAGTCCAAAACAAGGGGCAAAACCTTGAAATTAAAGCCAGGCCGTTCAGGTGTGATGTCAGGAAGCACTTCTTCACACAAAGGGCAGTAGAAATCTGGAAAACACTCCTCAAAAAGCTGTTGAGGCTGGAGCTCAATTGAAAAATTCAAGACTCAGATTGATAGGTTTTTGTTAGGCAGGGTTTTGTGTGTCTGTATATTGACAGAGACACACACACAGGTTGAGGTTGTAGGTGGATTGAAATCAGTGACGGAGAGAAAGGGTTTAAGAGGCTTTTGAAGGCACTTGGTCGGCACCTAACAGCCAGTCCACCGATTTAGGGCCGAGTGTGATACAAATCTGACCTCTCACCAAGGACGCGTTTGAACTCCCCACATTCATTTTACACAAGACCTTCAGATCGGTAGGGGTGAAAGGTCAGAGTTTCGACCCTCTGACACCCAGCCCATTGCTGAAGATTGTTGCGAGTGCTGTACCCTGTCTTTTCAGAATTCACCATAGAATTACATAGTATTTACAGCACAGAAACAGGCCATTCAGACCAACAGGAGTGGTGGAGATGAAAGAGAGAGAGACAGAGCAAAGATGAATGGCAGCGAGAAGACGAGGCAGGGAGAGAGGGCCATTGAGAGAGAAAGAAACAGAGGCAGAGAGATGAGAGTGAGGCAGA
>JASTWF010000210.1:661265-741265 GCA_030390025.1 Squalus acanthias | reverse complement strand
CCAAAAACACAGCATCAGGTTCCACATGTATACTGACGACACCAGCTCTACCTCACCACCACCTCTCTCGACCCCTCCACTGTCTCTGATTTGTCACGCTGCTTGTCCGATATCCAGTACTGGATGAGCAGAAAATTCCTCCAACTAAATATTGGGAAGACCAAAGGCATTGTCTTCGGTTCCCGCCACAATCTCCGTTCCTTTCCCAGGCAACTGGCTGAGGCTGAACCAGAGTGTTCGCAACCTTGAGATGAGCTTCCGACAAAATATCTGATCCATCACCAAGACCGCCTACTTTCAGGTGTGCAACACCACCCATCTCCGACCCTGCCTCAGTTCAAACACTACTGATGCCCTCATCCATGCCTTTGGCACCTCTACACTCGACTATTCCAATGCTCTCCTGCCCGTATCCTCACTTGCACCAAGTCCCGTTCACCCATCACCCCTGTGCTCGCTGACCTACATTGCCTCCCAGTACAGAACCCCTGATTTACATAGGATTAAATACATGGGATATACGGCACAGAAACAGGCCATTCGGCACAACCAGTCCATGCCGATGTTTATGCTCCACTCGAGCCTCCTCCCGTCTTTCCTCATCTAAATTGATCAGCATAACCCTCTATTCCCTTCTCTCTCATATGTTTGTCCAACCTTCCCTTAAATGCATCTATACCATTTGTTTCAACCAATCCCTGTGGTAGCGAGTTCCACATTCTCACCACTTTTTGGGTAAAGAAGTTTCTTCTGAATTCCCTATTGGATTTCTTGGTGACTATCTTATATTGATGGCCTCTAGTTATGCTCTTCCCCACAAGTGGAAACATTTTCTCTGTATCCACTCCATCAAAACCTTTCATAATTTTATAGACCTCAGCCTTCTTTTTTCAAGAGAAAAGAGACCCAGCCTGCTTATCCTTTCCTGATATGTATACCCTCGCATTTCTGGTATCATCCTTGTAAATCTTCTCTGCACCCTCTCCAGTGCCTCTATATCATTTTTATAATATGGTGACCAGAACTGCACGCAGTACTCCAAGAGTGGTCTAACCAAGGTTCGATACAGGTTTAGCATAACTTCCATACTTTTCAATTCTATCCCTCTAGAAATAAACCCTAGTGCTTGGTTTGCCTTTTTTATGGCCTTGCTAACCTATGGCGGAACTTTCAGTGATTTGTGTATTTCTACTCCGAGATCCCTTTGTTCCTCTACCCCACCTAGACTCGCACCCTCCAAGTGATAAGTGACCTCCCTATTCTTCCTACCAAAATGTAATACCTCACATTTGTCTGTGCTGAACTTCATTTGCCAATTATTTGCCCATTCTGCAAGTTTATTAATGTCCTCCTGTAATTTGTTGCAGTCCTCCTCAGTATTGACTATCCCCCGCAATTTGGTATCATCTGCAAATTTAGAAATTGTGTTTTTGATTCCAAAGTATAAACCGTTGATGTAAATTGTGAACAGCAGTGGTCCCAGCACTGATCCTTGTGGAACACCACTACCCACCTTCTGCCACTGTGAATAGCTACCCTTTACTCCCACTCTCTGCTTTCTGTCTTGAAGCCAGCTAGCAATCCATTCTGCTACTTGTCCCCTGACTCCGCATTCTCTGACCTTATTCATTAGTCTATTATGAGGTATCTTATCGAAGGCCTTTTGAAAATCTAGATAAATTACATCTACTGCATTACCATTGTCTACTCTCTCTGTTACCTCTTCAATAAATTCAGCAAGGTTGGTCAAGCAAGATTTTCCCTTTTGAAATCCGTGCTGACCATTCATTATTGTACTCTTCGTTTCTAGATGTTCTTCTATTCTCTCCTTTATTAGTGATTCCATTATGTTCCCTACCGCTGATGTTAAGCTGACTGGTCTATAATTCCATGGACATGTTCTATCCCCCTTCTTAAATATAGGTATTACGTTAGCTGGCCGCCAGTCCTACACCTTGTTCTAACGAATTATTAAATATGTGCAGTAATGCCTCTGCTATCTCTTCTCCAGATTCTTTTAAAATGCATGGATGCAATCTATCCAGACCAGGGGTTTTATCCTTTTTGAGTTTGATTAATTTATTTAATATATCTCCTTTTTTATTTTAAATGCACTTATCTCATTACTCATCTCATCATCCAATGTCACGTCCATCTATTCTATTTTCCTGGTAAATACCGAAGCAAAATAATGATTTAATATTTCTGTCATCTCCCTATCGTTCCCTGTGGTATTGTCCTGTCTATCCCTTAATGGCCCTATTCCCATCCCAACCTGCCTGTAATACATTGCACTATTTTGTTTTATGTTCCTTGATAATTTAGTTTCATAGTTCCTCTTTGCCTTCCCAATTGTTTTTTTGACTTCTCTCCTAATCCCTTCATGTTCTCTCTTATCATGCACTCCTCTGCTATCTATGTACTTATTGTATGCCTCTTTCCTTACCCTCAATTGTTCCCTTATGGCTTTATTCATCCATCGAGACTCATTGTTGTTTAGTTTGTTCTTTCCTTTTAACAGAATATATTTTTCCTGCACTCGGTTGAACACCGTTTGAAATGTTTCCCATTGCTGTTCTACGTCATTGTTTGCCAATGTTGTTGCCCAATTTAGCTTCCCAAGTTCTATTCTCAGCCCCTCAAAATCAGCTTTTCTCCAAACTGTTAACATTTAAATTCTCATCCTTGTTTTCAAATCCCTCCATGGCCTCAGCACTCCCTATCTCTGTAAGCACTTCCAGCTCTAGAATTCCCCGAGATATCTCTGTTCCCACAATTCTGGCCTCTTGCACATCCCCGATTCTAATCGCTCCACCATTGGCGGCCGTGCCTTCAGCTGCCGAGGCCCGAAGCCCTGGAATTCCCTCCCTAAACCTCTTTATTTATTTCGCCCTTCACCCCATTTATTTAGGCCTTCCTCTCTCCCGAGGTCCTCCTCTCTAACCCTCTGACTTTCCGCAGTCCGGTTCCCGCTTTAATGATCATCAGTGAAATATAGTTGCATAACTGTAATTGGGAGCGCGGCTCCGCTTTAAGAGCGCTGTCCCGCCTCCGCTCTCTCATTGGTTCCGGCGCCCAGCAGCGGCCCGACTCGACGGTCCGTCACAGCGGAATGATGCAATGACGCCGGGCGGGAGATTAACCGCATGGCTGTGCTCCGATTGGTCGGGGTGTGGCGGCGGTGGTGCTCAGCGATTGGTTGACCCGGCTGTCCGTCAGCAGGTCCGTCAGTTTCCAGTTTCCTGGCCCCAACCGTCTCCTCTTCACTATGGATGTCCAATCCCTCTGCACCTCCATTCCCCACCAGGATGGCATGAGGGTGCTCCGCTTCTTCCTTGAACAGCGGCCCAACCAGTCCCCTTCCACCGCCACCCTCCTCCGCCTGGCTGAACTTGTTCTCACATTGAACAACTTCTCCTTTGACTCCACTCACTTCCTCCAAATCAAAGGTGTTGCTATGGGAACCCGCATGGGTCCTAGCTATGCCTGCCTTTTCATGGGATATGTGGAACATTCTTTGTCCCAGTCCGACTCAGGACCCCTCCCTCACCTCTTTTTCCGGTACTTTGATGACTGTATCAGTGCTGTTTCCTGCTCTCGCCCTGAACTAGAAAATTTCATTCACTTTGCTTCCAATTTCCACCCTTCCCTCACCTTCACATGGTTCATCACCGACTCTTCCCTTCCCTTCCTCGACTTTTCTGCCTCCATCTCTGGGGATAGGCTATTGACAAACGCTGTCTATAAGCTCACTGAAACCCACAGCTACCTAAACTAGACTTCCTCCCACCCCGCTTCCTGTAAGGACTCTATTACATTCTCCCATTTCTCCGTCTCCACCGCATCTGCTCTGACGACGCCACCTTCCATAATAGTGCTTCCGACATGTCTTCCTTTTTCCTCAACCGAGGATTCCCCTCTACTGTGGTTGACACGGCATTTGACTGTGTCCGTTCTATTTCCCGCACTTCTGCTCTCACCCCTTCCCCTCCCTCCCGGAACCACGATAGGGTTCCCCTTGTCCTCAGCTTTCACCCCACCAGCCTCCACATTCAATGGATCATCCTCCGCCATTTCCTCCACCTCCAGCATGATCCCACCACCAAACACATCTTCCACTCACCTTCCTTTCAGAATTCCGAAGGGACCGCTCCCTCCGCGACACCTTGGCCCACTCCTCTATCACCCCTAACACCCCTTCCCCTTCGCCCGGCACCTTCCCGTGCAAGTGCAGGAGATGCAACACTTGCCCTTTTACCTCCTCCCTTCCCACTGTCCAGGGCACCAAACACTCCTTCCAGGTGAAACAGCGATTTACTTGTACTTCTTGCAATTTAGTATACTGTATTCGCTGCTCACAATGCGGTCTCCTCTACATTGGGGAACCCAAACGCAGATTGGGTGACCGCTTTGCGGAACACCTCCGTTCATCCGTGATCCCGAGCTTCCAGTCGCCTGTCACTTTAATTCTCCGCTCCACTCCCACTCTGACCTCGGCCTCTTACACTGTTCCAATGAAGCTCAACGTAACCTCGAGGAACAGCTCCTCATCTTTCGATTAGGCACTTTACAGCCTTCTGGACTCAACATCGAGTTCAACAATTTCAGACCATAACCTCTGCCCCTATCATTTTTCTCTCTCTCTCACACGGCAGCTGTCGATCATTCTGCCATTGCCATTTACACTTCTTCTAGAGTCATCTTTTGTTTCTTAATTTGTCCCATTACCATCTCCTTTTGCCTTGCACCATCATCCCTTTTGTCTCTTAATCTCTCCTGCCTTCCATCCTATCACAGACCTTCCCTTTTGATCTTCCCCCCTCCCCCCTTTCCCTGCCCCTACAGCTGCTTAAAAACCTGTTCCATCTCCAACATTTTCCAGTTCTGACGAAGGGTCATTGACCTGAAACGTTAACTCTGTTTCTCTCTCCACAAATGCTGCCTGACCTGCTGAGTACTTCCAGCGTTTTCTGTTTTTATTTCAGATTTCCAGCATCCGCAGTATTTTGTTTTTGTACTAATAATTTAAATTGGCTCGCCCGCCTCTGCTGATCAGGTTGGATCTACGCTGATAGACGCACCTGGGGGAAAGGTGTGAGGGAGCGGGATGACAGTCGGTTCCCGACCCGCTCCAAGAAATTACAACTTTCCCACCTGACCCACCTCCGATCGCACCCGCGACCACACCAGAAAATGAGTATTTCCAGCATTTTCTATTTAAATTATTAGTAGATAGATCATAGATCATAGATCATAGAAGATAGGAGCAGGAGTAGGCCATTCAGCCCCTCTAGCCTGCTCCGCCATTCATTGAGATCATGGCTGATCATCCAAATTCAGTACCCTGTCCCTGCTTTCTCCCCATATCCCTTGATCCCTTTAGCCTTAAGAAATATATCCAAATCCTTCTTGAATCTATTTAATGAATTGGCCTCTACTGCCTTCTGTGGCAGAGAATTCCACAGGTTCACCACTCTCTGGGTGAAGAAATTCCTCCTCATTTCTGTCCTAAATGGCTTACCCCTTATCCTTAGACTGTGACCTCTGGTTCTGAACTCCCCGACCATCGGGAACATCCTTCCTGCATCTAGTTTGTCCTGTCCTGTCCTGTCAGAATTTTATAAGTTTCAATGAGATCCCCTGTCATTCTTCTAAACTCCAGCGAGTATAAGCCCAATTGACCCAATCTCTCTTCATACGTCATTCCTGCCATCCCAGGTATCAGCCTTGTGAATCTTCGCTGAACTCCTTCCATGGCAAGAACATCCTTCCTCAGATAAGGCGACCAAAACTGCACACAGTACTCAAGGTGTGGTCTCCCCAAGGCCCTGTACAACTGCAGCAAGACATCCTTGTTCCTGTCCTCAAACCCTCTCGCTATGAAGGCCAACATACCATTTGCCTTCTTAACCACCTGCTGCACCTGCATGCTTACCTTCAGCGACTGGTGCACAAGGACACCCAGGTCACGTTGCACTTCCCCTTTTCCCCATCTATTGCCGTTCAGATAATGATCTGCCTTTCTGTTTTTGACACCAAAGTGGATAACCTCGCATTTATCCACGTTATATTGCATCTGCCACGCTTCTGCCCAATCACCCAACCTGTCCAAATCATCCTGGAGTTTCTTGGCATCCTCCTCGCAGCACACACGCCCACCCAGTTTTGTGTCGTCTGCAAACTTGGAGATATTGCAACTAGTTCCCTTGTCTAGATCAATAATATATATTGTGAATAGCTGGGGTCCAAGGACCGATCCCTGCGGTACCCCACTAGTCACTGCCTGCCACTCGGAAAAAGACCCGTTTATTGCAACTCTTTGCTTTCTGTCTGCCAACCAGTTCTCTATCCAAGTCAATATCTTGCCCCCAATCCCATGTGCCTTAACTTTACACGCTAATCTCTTATGCGGGACCTTATCAAAAGCCTTTTGGAAGTCCAAATACACCACATCCACTGGTTCTCCCTTATCTATTTTACCAGTTACATCCTCAAAAAATTCCAATAGATTAGTCAAGCATGATTTACCTTTTGTAAATCCATGTTGACTTTGTCCGATCCTGTCACTGTTTTTCAAGTGCTCAGCTATTACATCTTTTATAATGGACTCTAGCATTTTCCCCACTACCGATGTAATTCCCCGTTTTCTCTCTACCACCCTTTTTGAATAGTGGGGTAACATTAGCTACCCTCCAATCCATGGGTACTGTTCCAGATTCCATCGAATGTTGGAAGATGATCAGCAATGCATCTATTATTTCTAGGGCCACTTCCTTAAGTACCCTAGGATGTCGATTATCAGGCCCTGGGGATTTATCGGCCTTCAATCCCTTCAATTTCCCTAACACCATTTCCCTACAAATACTGATTTCTTTCAGTTCCTCCCTTTCATCAGACCCTATGTTCCCCAACATCTCTGGGAGGTTATTTGTGTCCTCCTTTGTGAAGACAGAACCAAAATATGTCTTTAATTGGTCTGACATTTCTTTGTTCCCCATTATAAGTTCCCCTGATTCTGACTGCAAGGGACCTATGCTTGATTTCACTAATCTTTTTCTCTTCACATATCTATAAAAGCTTTTGCAGTCAGTTTTTATGTTCCCTGCAAGCTTACTCTCGTATTCAATTTTCCCCTTCTTAATTAATCCCTTTGTCCTCCTTTGTTGAATCTTAAACTGCTCCCAATCCACAGGGTTACTGCTTTTTCTGGCCAATTTATATGCCCTCTCCTTGGATCTTATGCTATCCCTAATTTCCCTTGTTAGCCATGGTTGAGTCATCCTTTTTGTTTTATTCTTATGCCAATCTGGGATGATCAAATGTTTGCCATTGCCTATCCACCGTCAACCCTTTGAGTGACATTCCCCAATCAATCCTACCCAACTCGCACCTCATACCATCGTAGTTAGTAGCTGTCAGACATTTAAGAGTGGGATTAACCTTACCTTTTAAATTGAACTGGATGGCCACGGGATGCACGCTGCTCGGGAACCACGTCTGACAACCTGAGGCAGGAGTTCAGTGACCATTGCTCCAGCTGATTACTTGCCAGCATCAAATGTAGCATAAAAACTCCCACCTGACAGATGATCACTTTCCTCAGCAGAAGCTGTTTCTCACTGCATTCCCAGCACAGACTCTGCAGGTTACAGTCTTTCCAGCAAAGTCTCCATCCAGTGTCACCTCATTGGAAGAACCTCTCTCACCATTGACAGATTGCTTCCGTCATCTCTACTTCACCTGCCATCTATTCCATCAGCATGGGTGCCGTTTATACCGTCTCACCTTGGTCCTCAGAATCTGACCACGGTGACCCCCAACACCAGCAGCACCAGGCACAATAACAGCAACAACAACACCACCAACCTTCTCCGCAATCACTTGATGCTGCAGAGGACAGAGCGCATCAACACCCGAGCACATTGCTGTCCGGCAGGCCAGGGATGGCATCACCATGGCCAGATTTACTTCACTTGACGCTGTTCACCCTTACAGCTGCCACATGATGCTCCAGGTTGGCACCCCCTCACAGCAACACCGTAAAGCATCCCTGCAATGACCAAGCCATTCCTTTCACACTCACCACCATTGCTGGAGGTACCGTTATGTCTCACTATTCACTGCAACTCATGAATCCACTTGCAAAGGTGCACACAGATCTGTCCAAGACCGGAAAGTGTTGAAAATATGAATTTTGATGTTTGACAGCACATTAACGGAAACTTTACATAAACATTCGCTAAAACACCCAAGTGGCTACCCTTGTGAATTATACTTGTGCACGAAAGACTGATACTTGGATGTTTTTAGTAATAACATGTATAAGTGTGAGTGTAGAATAGTGAACTTCACATTAACCCAATATCTATATTCAGTGTGACCTGTAATGACTTGTGCATAAATAGCTAAGGCTTGCTCAAAATGTCACTGCAAAGACAGCCAGGACTAGTCAAGACTATCTCTGATAACGGACAGCATCGCAGCTTATGAGGCCTTGTACTGCCTGTATCAGGGAAGCTAGAAATGAGAGAGATAAGGTAAATTCCAGTGGGGTGAAGAACTATAAACAAGATGACGATGAACAGGGTAAAGTTGTAGGAAAAATACTGGAACAGCAGGGCCAAGATGCTAAACTTAGTCTGAGTGACGATGGTATTTTGACCATTAGAAACAATTAAAATAGGTGATTTTGTTAAAGACCATATATGGACAATGCCCAAAGAAACTTTTGATAAGAAATGGCTTAAAACCTGAAAACTCGAAAAACAACGTTACACAGACCGACTGCAAGAACAAAGGAACAGACTGAAGATGACGTCACCTGTGTCTGAGAGGTTCCAGAGACCAAGGGCTGTGAGCTACTCGTTAAACTATCGCCTGCTGTTCAGTCTATTACACTGTAAGTTTAATAAATCTTGCTCTATTGCTCAAACATACTGGCTGCTGCCTATTGGTGTCTTGTCCAAGAACTCTGAGAGATCATAAAGCTCTTACACTTGTGTGTCATCTTTCTCTTCTGCATGCATCTACGAGGTGCTCGCCTGTGGCTTCAGCAGAGGTAGAGGCAGCCTGCTCACTTCCCTGCTGCCAAGGAGGTGGAGAGCACCTTGCTGCACAGCAGTGAGGCCATGAGGACCCACGTCTATGCTGACATCCCTCCTAGAGAGGGTCTATGAGCCTCTGCCAACTATTCTCTATACATAGCCATCTATCCTCTATAAAGACCATGTGCTCCTCCGAGTGGAGCATTAGCTGCTCCATGTAGCTGCCCATTCTGTCCATGGAGGAGCCTACAGTAACCATCGCCTGTGACATGGTAGTGGTCATGTTGGAGATGGACTCCTCCATTCTCTGAACATTTGCAGACTTCACGCTCGCAAAACCTGTCGGAGCCCCCCTGCACTTCTTGCTGCACCTCCAGGATCACCCTCTTTCTGGATGGCCCCCGAGCCTCAGCGTCTGCATGCAGCTGAGCAGAGCTGGGAGCGTCCTGCGCCCTCCGGCAAGGAGTCTCCACTGCCTTCCCTCTCTCCACCATCTGCTCTTGCACACTTGTGAGTTGTGAGACACCAGATGACAACACTACTCTATCTCGTGTGGGACCCACCGAGGTGTGCGTGTCTGCCCTTGTGCTGGGTGCGCTTATGTCTGGTGACGGTGCACCCTCAGAGGCTGGCGGCTCCTCTGAGGAGTCGTCTTCCTCTTCCTCCTGGACAGTGAAGGGGCGGAGCTCTTGATGGACCTGTGGGAGAGTGAAGATATGAGTTAGATATGCCATATGAAGAATGGGTACAGATACCATTATGCACATGATGACCATTCAGTGCCCATATGATTGACTGATGTATGCCATGTAGCTGTATGAGATGTAACTCTGTCACTAGGTTGCTGAGATGTCCCACTCTCTCCGTCTGCCACCTCCAGCTGCTCGGCAACTCCAGATATTTCTAAAGCAGCCTCCTCTGCTGTTGTAAGGTTTACAAATGATGGAGTGCCACCACCGGTTCTCCCCTTCTCCCTCTTATTGTGGACTCTCTTTTGCTGCAAGGAGGGAAAGAAGAGAAGTTTGAGTGAGAGTGATGGAATGAATGTCAGGAATGGATGGGGTAGATATTTAGAGGGTGAATATGATGGAGTGGGGTGCCAAAGACAATTGGCCTCCTTGTGTGTTGTTATTTGGTATGATTGCACTTGGATGAGGGTGAGTGCGAGGGGTGACTAGTGAGATGGGGATGTGATTATGTAAATAGAAAGAGAGGGGTGGGTGGATGTGCAAGGTTTGTTGGTGTGAGTAAGAATGTACAGGGGTAGGGTTGGGAAGGCAGAGTGATGGGGGTGTGATGAGAGGCACAGCAAGATGAAGGTGAGTGTGGCTTTGTACTCACGTTTCCTGATCTAATGAGATCATTGAAATGTTTGTGGCACTGCACCCAGGTCTTCCTGACAACATCCCTGCTGGTGACCCTCTCTGCAATCTCCAACCAGGCTATTTTGGTGTCCTGGGGAGGTCTCTTCCATCCATTGGAAGAGGAGAGGACCACACTTGGTGCTTTGACTCACTTTATAATCATATGGAGGGAGCCATCGGACAACCTGGGAGCAGCCCTCTGCCTCTGTGCAGTCAATGTCAGTATTTGCAGCACTCCAATGCTGCAGTGCACCGGCAGCACTATGTTACATTGACATTCAAATCCAACGTGGCCATGGCCCCTTTTAAGCTCCCGGCTGAAAACGCGTCATCGATTACGTCAACAGACCAGACCCGCGTCATTTAATTAGACCGGGTAACGCGCTGGGCGGGCTTAATAGGCCCTATTAACATAAAGTCATTTTCAGCAGCGGGGTCACGACCCGTCATTGCCATCGCCCGCAACAGACCTGCCCAGGTAGGCACAATTCCGGCCGTGGTTTTTAAGGCCTTGAGGATTCCATGGGCCATATGTATTTTCAATGTGAGAGGTTGCAGCCTCAGTATCGTTACCTGAAGTGGCAGCTGCTCAACTTTTGGTTACATTTTAGCCCCAGGCTCCTAATCTTTGGCCGCCTGGTGCAGAGTGGGGTGAGTGAGGCGGCAGATCTTCTCCTGGACCTGCTCTTGGACTTGGCGGAATCAGCAATTTGTGGGTTCAGGGTAGGCGGGGCCCATGGGGTGCGAGGGTGTCTCTGGATTCCAGCTCCTGTTCCGCGGTCTTGTCCGTGCCCAGGTGGCCCTGGAGAGGGAGCATGCGTTGTCCACAGGTACGTACGATACCTTCCGTGGCCGGAGGGCACCGCAGATCAGTGAGGTGATAATCGATCCTCACAATCACATTGTGGTTTAATTATTGTTTGTGTGTGTGGCTGTATTGTACATACTTATTACTGGAAAAACAACAGAAAATGATGGAAACACTCAGCAGGTCAGGCAGCACCGAGGAGAGAGAAACAGAGCCAAAGTTTCGGGTCGATGGCCCTTTGTCAGAACTGTTACTGGAGATTTGTGGTGTGCTGGGACACTTGCCTTAATGGGTTATGTCCCCGCCTGCTGACACTGGGGCAACTTAATGTCACCCCCCTACAGATAGTGAACAACGGCCCAATCTGAATATGTGAATGTTCGCTTCACCAATTGGAGCATTCAATGGCGGTGTATTTGCCCAGGATACCCCGCGCGGCAGAAAGTGCCCTATCAATGACATGAGCCCAGTGCGCAGGCGCGGGGCCGGGGCGTGGTCGGAGCATGCGCAATGCGGGTGATGACGTGTGGGAGCAATGCCGGATCAACAACAACAACGATTCGAGAGAAGCAGATCGAATGGTTCAGGTCGATGACCTTCGTCAGAGCATTTCCTGTTGTACTAATGGCCGAACAAGCGATTCGGGAGGCGGGAGGAGATTGTGGGGGCCGGGGAGGAATAGGCGTCGCGGCTGGACTGGGAAACTTAATAAACACCCGGCGTAGGCCTCAGGCACGGAATAAGACCCGGCGGGCCCCGTGTTTGCGCTGCGGCGCCTGGCCCAGCCGCTGGGGTGAGCGGGGCGACTGTCCGCCACCTTGCTGAAGGCTTTCTCCGCGGGTACAGGCCCGGGTTACCCCGGCAACCGACCGCCATCTTGGTGAAGGTAGGCGGGACTTGTCCCCGCGCCGCCATCTTGGACAGGGCGGGGATCAGGGCGCATGCGCGGCCCTCTCCCAGTGCAGCTGCAGCATGAGCATTTTTTAATATTAGTTTATGGGATGTGGGCATCCCTGGCAAAACCAGCATTTATTGCCCATCCCTAACTGCCCTTGAGAAGGTGGTGGTGAGCCACCTTCTTGAACCGCTGCAGTCCGTGTGGTGAAGGTACTCCCACAGTGCTGTTCGGGAGGGAGTTCCAGGATTTTGACCCAGCGACGATGAAGGATCGGCGATATAATTCCAAGTCAGGATGGTGCATGACTTGGAGGGGAACTTGGAGGTGGTGGTGTTCCCATGCGCCTGCTGCCCTTGTCCTTCTAGGTGGAAGAGGTCACGGGTTTGGGAGGTGCTGCCGATGAAGCCTTGGCAAGTTGCTGCAGTGCATCTTGTAGATGGTACATGCCACGGTGCGCAGTTGGTGGAGGGAGTGAATGTTTAAGGTGGTGGATGGGGTGTCAGTCATGCAGGCTGCTTTGTCCTGGATGGTGTCGAGCTTCTTGAGTATTGTTGGAGCTGTACTCATCCAGGCAAGTGGAGAGTATTCCATCACACTCATCGCACACAGGGTCTGTAGAACTGGAGCCAAGCAGAGCAGAGGGAGGGAGAGAGTGGGAGAGGTGCAAAGACATGGTGCAATGGGTAAGGATTTCACCACAGGGAGAGTGTGTGGGACAGGAATTTACAGCATTTGGGGGAAACAAAGGAGAGGAAAGATTGTTCCATAGAAACTAGAATTGTCTGTTCTGAATGTCTGTCCTGTACTTAGTGATGACTTTTGTAATCTCCTTTTTTCAGGGTATTGGAAGGGGAGGATTTTCAGACAAGAAACTCAACCAAACATCACGCCAAGATCTGACAGAGTCACTCGATTCATCAGGACCTGAATATCATCGGCCTTTGAATGTGGAGGGAGAAATCTTTCTCTGTTCTTGTGTGTGGGAAAGGATTTCAAACATCATGTGACTGGGAAAGCACCAAGACCCATTCACACTTGAGCGAGAGTGTTCCAGTGCACTGACTGGAGAGAGCTGTAACCATGTTACACAGCCTGAAAAAACTTCACACCATTCACAGCGGGGAGAAACCGTACACGTGTTCTGTGTGTGGACGAGGCTTCAACCGATCGTCCAACCAGGAGAGACAGATGGACCTTGGAGAAACCGTGGGGACTGTGAGAAGGGATTCAGTTAACCGTCTGAGATGCAAATTCATCGGCGCAGTTACACTGGGGAGAGACTGTTCACCTGCTCCGTATGTGGGAAGGGATTCAGTCGGTCATCCATCCTGCTGAAACACCAGCGAGTTCACGCTGACGAGAGACTGTTCAGTCGCTTTCACTGTGGGAAGAGATTCAGTCATCCCACCTCATTGAACACCAGCATGTTCACACTGGAGAGAATCCGTTCACCTGCTCCGTGTGTGCGAAGGGATTCACAAGGTCATTCAGTCTGGTGAAACACCAGCGAATTTACTCTGAAAGCAGGCCTTTTAAAAGTTCTTGTAAGTATTGCTATGTATAGATTATTAAATAGAATACACTGGTTGACATATACAATTATTTCAATATTAAGCGAGAATAACTGGGGATTAAGTTAGTTTAAAACACACTCCAGATAGAGACACATCTGCTGCCAAGCAGGGGTGAGTGTGAAGATTGAATTTAATGCCAGCAGGGTGTCTGGAGGACTGTCATAGAGTTATACAGCACGGATAGAGGCCCTTCGGCCCATCGTGTCCGTGCCGGCCATCAAGTCCTGTCTAATCTAATCCCATATTCCAGCATTTGGTCCGTAGCCTTGTATGCTATGGCATTTTAAGTGCTCATCCAAATGCTTCTTGAATGTTGTGAGGGTTCCTGCCTCCACAACCCTTTCAGGCAGTGAGTTCCAGACTCCAACCACCCTCTGGGTGAAAAAGTTCTTTCTCAAATCCCTTCTAAACCTCCCGCCCTTTACCTTGAATCTATGCCCCCTTGTTATAGACCCCTCTACTAAGGGAAAAAGCTGCTTAGTATCCATCCTATCTATGCCCCTCATAATTTTGTACACCTCAATCATGTCCCCCCTCAGCCTCCTCTGCTCCAAGGAAAACAAACCCAATCTGCCCAGTCTCTCTTCATAGCTGTAACGCTCCAGCCCGGGTAACATTCTGGTGAATCTCCTCTGCACCCTCTCCAATGCAATCACATCCTTCCTATAGTGTGGCGACCAGAACTGCACACAGTATTCCAGCTGTGGCCTAACTAGCGTTTTGTACAGCTCCATCATAACCTCCTTGCTCTTATATTCTATGCCTCGGCTAATGAATGCAAGTATCCCATATGCCTTTTTTACCACCTTATCCACCTGTTCCGCCGCCTTCAGGGATCTGTGTACTTGCACACCAAGATCCCTCTGACCCTCCGTCTTGCCTCGGGTCTTACCATTCATTGTGTATTCCCTTGCCTGTTAGTCCCTCCAAAGTGCATCACCTCGCACTTTTCCGGATTAAATTCCATTTGCCACTGTTCCGCCCATCTGACCAACCCATCTATATCGTCCTGCAGACTGAGGCTACCCTCCTCGCTATTTACCACCCTACCAATTTTTGTATCATCCGCGAACTTACTGATCATACCTTTTACATTCATATCCAAGTCGTTAATGTCGACCACAAACAGCAAGGGACCCAGCACCGATCCCTGTGGTACCCCACTGGCCACAGGCTTCCAGTCACAAAAACAACCTTCGACCATCACCCTCTGCCTTCTGCCACTGAGCCAGTTTTGTATCCAATGTGCCAAGGCACCCTGGATTCCATGGGCTCTTACCTTCTTGACCAGTCTCCTGTGCGGGACTTTATCGAAGGCCTTACTGAAATCCATGTATACCACATCCACTGCGTTACCCTCATCCACACACCTAGTCACCCCCTCAAAAAATTCAATCAAATTAGTCAGACATGATCTTCCCTTGACAAAGCCATGTTGGCTAACCCTGATTAATCCTTGCCTCTCCAAGTGGAGAATTTTTTCCAATAATTTTCCTACCACTGATGTTAGGCTCACTGGCCTGTGGTTCCCCGGTTTTTCCCTACTCCCTTTCTTGAATAATGGTACTACATTAGCGGTTCTCCAGTCCTCTGGCACATCCCCTGTGGCCAGAGAGGTTCTGAATATATGTGTTAGAGCCCCCGCAATCTCCTCCTTTGCCTCCCACAGCAGCCTGGGATACATTTCGTCCGGACCTGGGGATTTATCCATTTTTAGACCTGCTAAAACCGCCAATACCTCCTCCCCCTCGATGTTAAAATGTTCGAGTATATCACAGTCCCCCTGCCCTAATTTTATGTCTGCATCGTCCTTCTCCATAGTGAAAACAGATGCAAAAAATTCATTTAGAACCCCACCTACATCTTCCGGCTCCACACACAGATTGCCACTTTTGTCCCTAATGGGCCCTTTTTTTTCCCTAGTTATCCTCTTACCCTTAATATACTTATAAAACATCTTAGGATTTTCCTTTATTTTGCTCGCCAGTGTTATTTCATGGCCCCTCTTTGATCTCCTAATTTCTTTTTTAAGTATTCCCCTGCATTTTTGTACTCCTCTAGTGCTTCCTCCGTCTTTAGCATTTTGTATCTGCCAAAAGCCCTCCTTTTTTTCCTGATAATTTTCTCGTATATCCCCTGACATCCAAGGTTCCCTGGGGTTTTTGGAACCACCCTTGACCTTTACGGGAACATGCTGCCATTGTATGATCTCAATCTCCCTTCTGAAAGAATCCCATTGCTCCGATGCGGATTTTCCTACAAGCAGCTGATCCCAGTCCCTTTTGGCCAGATCCTGCCTTATCCTATTAAAATCGTCCTTCCCCCAATTTAGAACCTTTATTTCCGGCCCATCCCTGTCCTTTTCCATGACCACCTTAAATCTCACCGTATTATGGTCACTGTCACCAAAGTGCTCACCTACTAGCACTTCTTCCACTTGGCCGGCCACATTCCCTAGAATTAGGTCCAGTACCGCCCCCTCTCTTGTAGGACTTTCTGCATGCTGGCTCAAAAAGCTCTCCTGGATGCAGTTTCAGAATTTTGAACCCTCTAAGCCTTTCACACTCTGACTATCCCAGTTAATATTGGGGAAGTTGAAATCCCCCATTATTATTACCCTATTATTTGCACATTTCTCTGAGATTTGCCTACATATCTGTTCCTCTATCTCCCCCTGACTGTTTGGGGGCCTATAGTACGCTCCCAGCAAAGTGCTTGCCCCCTTTTTGTTTTTAAGCTCCACCCATATAGCCTCATTGGAGGAACCTGCTAATATATCATCCCTCCTTATGGCAGTAATTGATTCCTTAATTAATATTGCGACACACCCTCCTCTTATACCTCCCCCTCTGTCTCGCCTGAAGATTCTGTACCCCGGAATATTGAGCTGCCAGTCTTGCCCCTCCCTCAACCATGTCTCCGTGATAGCAACAATATCATACTCCCATGTGTTTATCAACACCTTCAGTTCATCCACCTTATTCGCTAGACTCCTTGCATTAAACCAGCAGCTCCCTGGCCCACGGAACCAGCAGCTCCCTGGCCCACGGAACCAGCAGCTCCCTGGCCCACGGAACCAGCAGCTCCCTGGCCCACGGAACCAGCAGCTCCCTGGCCCACGGAACCAGCAGCTCCCTGGCCCACGGAACCTGCAGCTCCCTGGCCCACGGAACCAGCAGCTCCCTGGCCCACGGAACCAGCAGCTCCCTGGCCCACGGAACCAGCAGCTCCCTGGCCCACGGAACCAGCAGCTCCCTGGCCCACGGAACCAGCAGCTCCCTGGCCCACGGAACCAGCAGCTCCCTGGCCCACGGAACCAGCAGCTCCCTGGCCCACGGAACCAGCAGCTCCCCTCCCCAGTAAATCACAGCTTTACTATGAGGGCTGTGGGCTATTTCTGTGTGTGACAGTGAGGGGTGTGGGGTATATCAGTGTTACAGTGAGGGGTGTGGGCTATATCAGTGTTAGAGTGAGGGGTGTGGGCTATATCAGTGTTACAGTGAGGGGTGTGGGGTATATCAGTGTTACAGTGAGGGGTGTGGAGGATATCAGTGTTACAGTGAGGGGTGTGGGCTATTTCTGTGTGTTACAGTGAGGGGTGTGGGGTATATCAGTGTTACAGTGAGGGGTGTGGGGTATATCAGTGTTACAGTGAGGGGTGTGGGGTATATCAGTGTTACAGTGAGGGGTGTGGGATATATCTGTTACAGTGAGGGGCGTGGGGTACATCAGTGTTACAGTGAGGGGTGTGGGGTATATCAGTGTGTTACAGTGAGGGGTGTGAGGTATGTCAGTGTTACAGTGTGGGGTATATCAGTGTTACAGTGAGGGGTGTGAGGTATATCAGTGTTTTACAGTGAGGGGTGTGGGGTATATCAGTGTTACAGTGAGGCATGTGGGGTATATCAGTGTTACAGTGAGGGGTGTGGGGTATATCAGTGTTACAGTGAGGGGTGTTGGGTATATCAGTGTTACAGTGAGGGGTGTGGGGTATATCAGTGAGGGGTGTGGGGTATATCAGTGTTACAGTGAGGGGTGTGGGGTATATCAGTGTTACAGTGAGGGGTGTTGGGTATATCAGTGTTACAGTGAGGGGTGTGGGGTATATCAGTGTTACAGTGAAGGGTGTTGGGTATATCAGTGTTACAGTGAGGGGTGTGGGGTATATCATTGTTACAGTGTGGGGTATATCAGTGTTACAGTGAGGGGTGTGGGGTAATCAGTGTTACAGTGTGGGGTGTGGGGTATATCTGTGTTACAGTGAGGGGTGTGGGATATATCAGTGTTACAGTGAGGGGTGTGGGGTATATCAGTGTTACAGTGAGGGGTGTGGGGTATATCAGTGTTACAGTGAGGGGTGTGGGGTATATCAGTGTTACAGTGAGGGGTGTGGGGTATTTCAGTGTTACAGTGAGGGGTGTGGGGTATATCAGTGTTACAGTGAGGTGTATATCAGTGTTACAGTGAGGGGTCTATCAGTGTTTAAGTGAGGGGTGTGGGGTATATCAGTGTTACAGTGAGGGGTGTGGGGTATATCAGTGTTACAGTGAGGGGTGTGGGGTATATCAGTGTTACAGTGAGGGGTGTGGGGTATATCAGTGTTACAGTGAGGGGTGTGGGGTATATCAGTGTTACAGTGAGGGGTGTGGGGTATATCAGTGTTACAGTGAGGGGTGTGGGGTATATCAGTGTTACAGTGAGGGGTGTGGGGTATATCAGTGTTACAGTGAGGGGTGTGGGGTATATCAGTGTTACAGTGAGGCGTGTGGGGTATATCAGTGTTACAGTGAGGGGTGTGGGGTATATCAGTGTGTTACAGTGAGGGTGTGGGGTATATCAGTGTTACAGTGAGGGGTGTGGGGTATATCAGTGTTACAGTGAGGGGTGTGGGGTATATCAGTGTTACAGTGAGGGGTGTGGGGTATATCAGTGTTACAGTGAGGGGTGTGGGGTATATCAGTGTTACAGTGAGGGTGTGGGGTATATCAGTGTTACAGTGAGGGGTGTGGGGTATATCAGTGTTACAGTGAGGGGTGTGGGGTATATCAGTGTTACAGTGAGGGGTGTGGGGTATATCAGTGTTACAGTGAGGGGTGTGGGGTATATCAGTGTTACAGTGAGGGGTGTGGGGTATATCAGTGTTACAGTGAGGGGTGTGGGGTATATCAGTGTTACAGTGAGGGGTGTGGGGTATATCAGTGTTACAGTGAGGGGTGTGGGGTATATTTGCAGTGCTACGGGGAAAGGGTGGGGGAGAAGGGACTTGCTGAAGTGCTCTTGCAGAGAGCCGGCACGGGCTCGATGGGCCGTAAGGCCTCCTTCTGTGCTGTAACCATTCTATGATTCTATAGAGCCAGAGATGTACAACAACAATAACTTGTATTTAAATAGAGCCTTTAACGTAGTAAAACGTCCCAAGGCGCTTCACAGGAGTATTTTAAGACAAACAATTTTGACATTGAGCCACATCAGGATAAATTCGGACAGGTGACTAAAAGCTTGGTCAAAGTGGAAGGTTTTAATGAGCGTCTTCAAGGAGGAAAGAGAGGTAGCGAGGCGGAGAGGTTTAGCTGGGAATTCCAGAGCTTGTGGCCTAGGCAACAGAAGGCACGGCCACCAAATGTTGAGCGATTATAATCAGGGATGCTCAAGAGGGCAGAATTAGAGGAGCGCAGATATCTCGGGGGGTGGGGGGGCAGAGTTGTGGGCTGAAGGAGATTCGAGATAGGGAGGGGCGAGGCCATGGAGGGATTTGAAAACGCGGATGAGAATTTTGAAATCGAGGTGCTGCTTAACCGGGAGCCAGTGTAGGTCAGCGAGCACAGGGGAGATGGGCGAACGGGACTTGGTACGAGTTAGGACACAGGCAGCCGAGTTTTGGATGACCTCAAGTTTCCATAGGGTGGAATGTGGGAGGCCAGCCAGGAGTGCGTTGGAATAGTCAAGTCTAGAAGTAACAAAGGCATGGATGAGGGTTTCAGCAGCGGATGAGATGAGGCAAGGGCGGAGACGGGCGATGTTACGGAGGTGGAAGTAGGCGGCCTTTGTTATGCTGCGGATATGTGGTCGGAGGCTCACTTCAGGGTCAAATATGACACCAATGTTGCGAACAGTGTGGTTCAGCCTCAGACAGATGTTAGGGAGAGGGATTGAGTCTGTGGCTAGGGAACGGTGTTGGTGGCAGGGACCGAAAACAATGGCTTCGGTCTTCCCAATATTTACTTGGAGAAACTTTTGCTCATGTCGGTCAAGCAGTCTGACAATTTAGACACCGTGGAGGGGTCGAGAGGAGAGCTAGTGAGGTAGAGCTGGGTGTCGTCAGTGTCCATGTGGAAACTGACTGTGTTTCTGGATGATGTCACCAAGGGGCAACATGTCGATGAGAAATAGGAGGGGGCCAAGGACAGATCCTTGGGGGACACCAGAGGTAACGATGTGGGAGCGGGAAGAGAGGCTAACTGATATTCTGATCCTTTCTGCACAGTATAATCCCAGCCCCAGACATATGTCTAACTGCAGAGAGAGAGAGAGAGGCAGAGTCAGTGAGGGAGCAGATACATAGAGAGAGAAAGAAACACTGGGGAAGAGTTTGACTTATAGTAGGTGCTATAGTACAAACCGGGTGATTGTGAATCAGCCACCCATTTTACACCGATGGAAATAAAACTCGGAGAGATGTCGGGCAGGATCCTGGTTCATTCCCGGAGACGGGGCTGATTGTACACCCTGTGTTCATGCCCAGTGAGACTGCACACCAGGAGCAGAGCCGGGTCAATGTGACCCTGTGACACCTCGAGTGGGAGGGGCTCCGGCCGCTTTGTGACATTGTTCCTGGCTGCTGTGTGATTGGCTCCTGGCTCTTGTGATGTCACCTCTAGTCAGGGCCCCGCCCCTGGTTGTGGCCCATCAGTGGGATGTCAGTGTGGGAGGAGCTGGAGTGACAGCTGACACTGGGGGTGAGTTTCGTCCCAATACACA
Organism: Squalus acanthias; assembly: GCA_030390025.1. NCBI lineage: Eukaryota > Metazoa > Chordata > Chondrichthyes > Squaliformes > Squalidae > Squalus > Squalus acanthias. Next base: position 720,599 of record JASTWF010000210.1, on the reverse strand, counting down.
GGGCAAACGACAGAATAGAACAATTTAATACAATCATTCATTTCAAAAATAATCAAATTGATTATACTGTAATTATGGTCACAAAAATGTTCCCCCTGTACCCTGGGATTAATATGAAACATTTTTCTATTGACAGTCTCTGGGAGTGAGTAATATCTCAGGAAGGTGGAGAGAGAGAAGTCGAATCATCGCCACACTCACTGGAACTGGAGAAATGTCGCTGGTTTCACAGAGCAGATCTGGTGGGACCGAGACCCCCAGTGTCGGAGATGGAATAAAACGGAGAGCTTCAACAATGATTGGAAAGGTGAGGAACTTTACTGATAATCCCATCAGTCCAGGATTTTTCCGAGGTGAGAGTCTAACCAGATACTGTGAGCTGTTCAACATCGGCCGTCAGGCTCGGCCTTTGATGCGGCAAGTTGAGCGAAGCTTAACTCGTAGATAAACCTTGCCCGTACCTCACCCTGGAGTGTTTGACACTGACATGTAGAGGGATCTTTATTCTGTATTGACCCCATGCTGTACCCCAGCTGGTTGTGCTTCACTGGGTAGTGTCAAGGGAGCTGTACGCTGCACGTGATGTATTAGAGGGAGCTTTGCATGTCCCCTGCGCTGTACCTGCACTGGTAGTGTTTAAGTGGACAATGTAGAGGAAGTTTTACTCTGTATCTCTCTATCTAACCCGTGCTGCACCTGCCCTTGGACTGTTTGATTGGGCAGTGTAAAGGGAGCTTTACTCTGTATCTCTCTATCTAACCTGTGCTGCACCTGCCCTTGGACTGTTTGATTGGGCAGTGAAAAGGGGGTTTTACTCTGTGTATAACTCATGCTACATGCAGGAAGATTGTGGCAAATGGAATTCAGTCCGGAGAACTGTGAGGTAATGCATTTGGGGAGGGCAAACAAGTCAACGGATCCCACACACTCAGGAACATAGGAAGAGGAGTCGGCCATTCAGCCCCTCGAGCCTGTTCCGCCATTCAATGCAATCATGACTGATCTGTGATCTAACTCCATATACCTGCCTTTGGCCCATATCCCTTAATAGCTTTGGTTAACAAAAAGCAATAAATCTCCAATTTAAAATTAACAATTGATCGAGCATCAATTGCCGTTTGTGGAAGAGAGTTCCAAACTTCTACCACCCTTTTGTGTGTCGAAGTGTTTCCTAATTTCACTCCTGAAAGGACTGTCTCTATTTTTTAGACTATGCCCCGAGTCCTAGAATCCCCAACCAGCGGAAATAGTTTCTCGCTATCTACCCTATCTGTTCCCCTTAATATCCTGAAAACTTCAATCAGATCACCCCTTAACCTTCTAAATTCTAGGGAATACAACCCTAATTTGTGTAAACTCTCCTCGTCACAACCCTTGAAGTCCGGGTATCATTCTGGTAAACCTAAGCTGAGCTCCCTCCAAGGCCAATATATCCTTCCTAAGGTGTGGTACCCAGAACTGCTCCCAGTACTCCAGGTGTGGTCTAACCAGGGCTTTGTAAAGCTGCAGAATAACCTCTACCCCTCTGTACTCTAGTCCTCTAGATAAAAAAGCCAACATTCCATTAGCTTTTTTGTTTATTTTCTGTACCTGTTCATGACATTTTAATGATCTGTACCTGGACCCCCAAGTCTCTTTGGAAATCCACTGTTTTTAGCTTTTCACCATTTAGAAAGTAACCTGTTCTATCCTTTTGGGGTCCAAAGTGGATGACCTCACATTTGCTTGCATTGAAATCCATCTGCCATAGTTTTACCCATTCAATTAATCTGTCGATATCCCTTTGTAATTTTATGCTTTCATCTACACTGCTGCCTATCTTTGTGTCATCGGCAAATTTGGAGATATGACTTTCTATAACATCATCTGTCATTAATAAGTATTGTGAATAGTTGAGGCCCCAAAACAGACCCCTGCGGGACACCACAAGTCACGTCCTGCCAATTTGAGTACCTACCCATTAACCTACACTGTATCCTGACGCTTTATAAAGGATTATGCTGGGTTAGAAATTATTATAAAAGAATATAAAGTATTATAATATATAAAGGTTTACAATAGAATATAAAGTGTTATGATGAATTGTAAAGGAATATAAAGGGTTATAATGATTGACAAAGGATGATAAAGGGTTATACAAAATTATAAAGGGATTTAAATGGGGTTCAAAGTGATACAGATTATGATAAATGGACATAATCATTTACAAAAGGGTTATTGAGGATTACAATGATTTATAAAGGGTTATAAGGCTCCCTCTACTCTGTCTCATCAAACACTCCCAGGGCAGGTACAGCAAGGTTTAGATACAGAGTAAATCTCCCTCTACACTGTGCCATCAAACACTCCCAGGGCAGGTACAGCATGGGTTAGATACAGAGTAAAGCTCCCTCTATACTATCCCATCAAACACACCCAGGTCAGGAACAGCACAGGTAAGATGCAGAGTAAAGCTGCCTATATACTGTCCCATAAAACACTCCAAGGGCAGGTACAGCACGGGATAGATATTGAACAAAGCTCCCTCTACACTGTCCCATCAATCACTCCCCGGGCAGGTACAGCACAAGTTAGATACGGAGTAAAGATCCCTCTACCCTGTCCCATCAAACACTCCCAAGGCGTATATAGCACGGGTTAGATACAGACTAAAGCACCATTTACGCCATCCTATCGAATACTGCCAAGGCAGGTAGTGCGCAGGTTAGGTACAGAGCAATGCTCCCTCTACACTGTCCCATCAAAAACAGCCAGGGTTAAGGGCACAGGTAAGATGAAGAGTAAATCTGCCTCTACGTTGTCCCATAAAAGTCTCCCAGGGCAGGTACAGCAAAGGTTAGGTACCAAGTTAAACACCCTCTACACTGCCCCATCTAAAACTGCCAGGGCTTGTATATCACAGTTTGCTACAGGGTAAAGCCCCCTCTACAAAGAGACAACAAACACTCCCAGGGCAGGTACAACACAGGTTAGATACAGAGTTAAGCTCCCTCTACCCAGTCCCATCAAACACTCCCTAGGCAGGTACAGCATGGGATAGATACCGAGTAAAGCTCCCTATACACTGTCCCATCAAACACTCCCAGGGCAGGTACATCACAGGGAAGATACACAGTAAAGTTCCCTCTACAATGTCCCATCAAACACCCCCTAGGCTGGTACAGCATGGGATAGATATCGATTAAAGATCCCTCTACACTGTCCCATAAAACTATCCCAGGGCAGGTACAGCACAGGTTAGATACAGAGTAATTCGGACTCTACACTATCCCATGAAACACTCCCAGGATAGGTATAGAACAGGTCAGATACAGAGTAAGGCTCCCTCTACACTGTCCCATCAAACACTGCCAGGGCATGTATATCACAGTTTGGCAACAAAGTAAAACTCCCTCTACAAAGACCCATCCTACACTACCAGGGCAGGTACAGCGCAGGTTAGATACAGTGTAAAGTTCCCTCGACACTGTCCCATCAACTACACCCAGGGCAGGTACAGCATGGGATAGATATCGAGTAAAGCTCCCTCTACACTGTCCCATCAAACTATCCGAGGGCAGGTACAGCACGGGTGAAATACAGAATAAAGCTCTTTCTACAAAGATCCATCAAACACTCCCAGGGCAGGTACAACACAGGTTTGGATACAGAGTAAAACTCGCTCGACACTTTCCCATCAAACACTCCGAGGGCAGGTACAGCACGGGTTAGATATTGAATAAAGCTCCCGCTACATTGTCCCATCAAGCACTCCCCGGGCAGGTACAGCACAGTTTAGATACAGCGTAAAGATCACTCTACACCGTCCCATCAAACACTTCCAGGGCAGTAACAGCAAGTATTAGATGCCTTATAAAGCACCCTCTACACTGTCCCATCAAAAACAGCCAGGGCAGGAACAGCACAGGTAAGATGAGAGTAAATCTTCCTCTACACTGTCCCATAAAACACTCCCAGGGCAGGTACAGCACGGGTTAGGTACCAAGTAAAACTTCCTTTACACTGTCCCATTTAAAAATGCCAGGCATGTATATCACAGTTTGGTGACAAGTAAAGCCCCCTCTACAAAGACTCATCAAACACTCCCAGGGCAGGTACAGCACAGGGAAGATACAGAGTAAAGCTCCCTCTACACTGTCCCAACAAACACTCCCAGGGCAGGTAGAGCATGGGTTAGATACAGCGTAAAGCTCCCTCTACACTGGCCCATCAAACACTCCCAGGGCAGGTACAGCACCGGTTAGATACAGAGTAAAGATCCCTCCACCCTATTCCATCAAATTAGAGAGATGAATGCGTGGCTCAAAGATGGGCATGGGAAAAATGGGTTTCGATTCCTGGGGCACTGGCACCAGTACTGGGGAAAGTGGGATCTGGACCGTTGGGACGGTCTTCACCTGAATCATGCTGGGACCTGTATTCTGGCGAGTTGTATAACTAGGGCGGTAAAGAGGGCTTTAAACTAAATAGTGGGGTAAGGGATCGAATTTGGGAAGATGTGGTAAATCAAAGAGTAGAGACAAGGCAAGAGAGAAAGGTATTAATGTGGGAAATGATAAACAGACCGTGACAGGAAGGGATAGTGAGTACAAATCTAAGAGTAAATCAACAGATAAGGCTAGAGGTTACATAAATAAAGTACCAAACTAAAGGCTCTGTATCTGAAGGCTCGTAGCATTCGAAACAAAACAGATGAACTGATAGCGCAGATAGAAATAAATAAGTATGATCTGATAGCCATCACAGAGACATGGCTACAAGTTGACACAGATTGCGACCTGAATATTGAAGGGTACATGACATTTAGGATGGAGAGGAATCTAGAAAAAGGTGGCGGGGTGGCTCTGTTAATTAATGATGGTATGTGCGCTATAGATTGGGATGACTTAAATTCAGGAAACTAGGATGCAGAAGCGGTTTGGGTAGAGATGAGAAATGATATAGGCAAGAAATCACTTGTGGGAGTGCTGTACAGGCGCCCTAACAGTAGCCACACGGTAGGATGGAGTATAAAGGAAGAAATAGTGGGAGCTTGTCAGTAAGGTACGGCAATAATCATGGAGGTTTTTAATCGAGATATAGACTTGAAAAATCAGATGGGCAGAGGTAGCCTAGATGAGGAGTTCATAGAATGTTTTCGGGATAGTTTCTTCGAACAGCACGTTCTGGAGCAAACCAGAGAACAGGCTATACTAGACCTGGTATTGTGCAACAAGATAGGATTAATTAATGACCACATAGTGAAGGCACCCCTAGGTAGCAGCGATCATAATATGATTGAATTTTACATTCAGTTTGAGGGAGAGAAGAGTGGGTCCAGACTAGGTTTTTAAACTTAAATAAGGGCAATTATGAGGGCATGAAAGCAGAGTGAACCGGCAAATTAGGTTAAGGGATAGGTCAATAGAGTTGCTGTGGCAGGCATTTAATGGGATTTTTCAGAATACACAGAATAGATACATTCCAACGAGAAAGAAAAATTGCAAGGGGAGGAACCACCATCCGTGATTAACTAAAAAAGTTAAAGATGATGTCAAACTTAAAGAAGAAGCAGATAATTGCGCAAAGGGGGGTGGCAGGTCAGAAGATTCGAGAGAATATAAAAAGCAGCAAAGAATGACTAAAAAATTAATAAGGAGAGAAAGAGTACGAGAGAAAGCTAGCTAGAAATATAAAAACAGATATTAAGAGTTTCTATAGATATTTAAAAAAGGAAAGAGTTAACAAAGTGAGTGTTGGTCCTACAGAAAGTGAGTCTGGGGAATTAATAATGAAAAAAGGAGATGGCAGTAGAATTGAACAGGTATTTTGCATCGATCTTCACTATAGAGGATACAAGTAACATCCCAGAACTAGCTGTAAATCAGGAAATGGAAGGAAGGGAGGAACTCAAGAAAATTACAATCACCAGGGAAGTAGTGCTGAGGAAATTGTTGTAGCTGCGGGCTGACAAGTCCCCGGGTCCTGATGGACTTCATCCTAGGGTCTTAAAAGAAGTGGCTAGTCAGTTAGTTGATGCGTTGGTTTTAATTTTCCAAAATTCCCTAGATTCGGGGAAGGTTCCATTAGATTGGAAAATAGCGATTGTAACTCCTTTATTCAAAAAGGGCGGGAGACAGAAAGCAGGAAACTACAGGCCTGTTAGATTAACACCTGTCTTAGGGAAGATGTTAGAAACTATTATTAAAGACGTTATAGCAGGGCGCTTGGAAAAGTTCAAGTTAATCAGGCAGAGTCAACATGGTTGTGTCAAAGGGAAATCATGTTTAACCAATTTATTGGAGTTCTTTGAGGAAGTAACATGTGCTGTGGATAAAGGGGAACCGGTGGATGTACTGTACTTAGATTTCCAGAAGGCATTTGATATGGTGCCACATCAAAGGTTATTGCGGAAAATAAAGGCTCATGGTGATGGGTTAACATTAGCATGGATAGAAGATTGGTCAGCTAACAGGAAACAGAAAGTAGGCATAAATGGGTCATTTTCTGGTTGGTAAGATGTAGCGGGTAGTGTGCCACAGGGATAATGCTGGGGCCTCAACTTTTTACAATTTATATAAATGACTTGGATGAAGGGAACGAAGGTATGGTTGCTAAATTTGCTGATGACACAAAGATAGTTAGGAAAGTAAATTGTGAAGAGGACATAAGGAGGTTACAAAGAGATACAGAGAGGTTAAGTGAGTGGGCAAAGATCTGGCAAATGGAGTATAATGTGGGAAAATGTGAAATTGTGCATTTTGGCAGGAAGAATAAAAAAGAAGCATATTATCTAAATGGAGAAAGATTGCAGAGCATTGAGATGCAGAGGGGTCTGTGTGTCCTAGTGCATGAATAGCAAAAGGTTAGTATGCAGGTACAGCAAATAATTAGGACAGCTAATAGCATGTTATCTTTTATTGCGAGGGGAATTGAATACAACAGTAGGGAGTTTATGCTTCAGTTGTACAGGGCATTGGTGAGACCACATCTGGAGTACTGTGTACAGTATTGGTCTCCTTATTTAAGGAAGGATGTAAATTCGTTGGAAGCAGTTCAGAGACGGTTTACTAGACCAATTACTGGAATGGGCGGGTTGTCTTATGAGGAAAGGTTGGACAGGCTAGGCTTGTATCCGCTGGAGTTTAGAAGAGTAAGAGGTGACTTGATTGAAACATAAGATCCTGAGGGGTCTTGACAGGGTGGATGTGGAGAGGATGTTTCCTCTTGTGCGAGAATCTACAACTAGGGCTCACTGTTTAAGAGTAAGGGGACGCCCATTTTAGATAGAAATGAGGGGAATTTTTTTTCTCACAGAGGGTGTGAGTCTTTGGAAGTCTCTTCTCAGAGGACGGTGGAAGCAGAGTCTTTGAATATTTTAAGGCGGATGTAGATAGATTCTTGATAAACAAGGGTGTGAAAGGTTATCTGGGGTAGGCGGGAATGTGCAGTAATCAGATCAGCCATGATCTTTTTGAATGGCGGAGCAGGCTCGAGGGGCCGAGGGGGCGACTCCTGCTCCTATTTCGTATGTTCGTATGTACCTGCCCCGGGAGTGGGAGGGGCTTGGCCGCTTTGTGACATATTTCCAGGCTGCTGTTTGATTGGCTTCTGGCTCCTTTGTGATGTCACCTGGAGACAGGTTTCCGCCCCTGGTTATGTCAGTGTGGGAGGAGCTGGAGTGACAGCTGACACTGGGAGGAGTTCAGTCGCAATAAACAGGGCAAAGGGCCAAAAGGAACAATTTAATATTAAAGTAAATAATTCAAACACACTCATTAATTACAAATATAATGAAACTAGATACAATACCAGTCGCAAAAACCGTCCCACTGTATTCCAAGTACAGATGCTGGAATTAATATGAATGATTTTTCTATTGACAGTCTCTGGGAGTGAGCAATATCTCAGGAAGGTGGAGAGAGAGAATCGAATCATCGCCTGCACTCACTGGGACTGGAGAAATGTCGCTGGGCTCACAGAGCAGTTCTGGTGGGACCAGATCCCCAGTGCAGAGACGGGATAAAACGGGAAGCTTGAGCAATGATTGGAAAGGTGAGGAACTTTACTGAGAATCCCACCAGTCCAGGATTTTGCCGAGGTGAGAGTCTAACCCGATACTTGGGAGCTGTTCAACATCTGCCGTCAGGCTCGGCCTTTGATGCGACAAGTTGAGAGGATCTTAACTCGGAGATAAAACTTGCCCGTACCTCACCTGCGAGAGTTTGACACTTACATGCAGTGGGATCGTTAGTCTATATTCACACCATGCTGTACCTGAGCTGGTTGTGCATCTTTGCATAGTGTCAAGGGAGCTGTATTGAACACATGCTGCATCTGAGTTGGTTGTGTTGATGAACCAAATTTAAGAGAGATTTACTCTGTACCTATCGCGTGCAGCATTCTGAGGGGGGAGGGTGAACAGCCAGAGGTCGTGGTCCATATCGGTACAAACGACATAGTTAGGAAGAGGGATGAGGTCCTGCAGACAGAGTTTAGGGAACTAGGGAAGAGGTTAAAAAGCAGGAACTCAGGTAGTCATTTCCAGATTACTACCAGTGTCACTTGCTAGTGAGTACAGAAATAGGAAGACAGAGCAGATGAATGCGTGGCTGGAGATTTGGTGTAGGAGGTACCACTTTAGATTCCTGAGGAATTGGAACCGTTTCTGGGGGTGGTGGCACCTCTACAATCCAGACGGGTTGCACCTCAATGGGAACGGGACCAATATCCTCGCAGGAGGGTTTGCTAGTGCTGTTGGGGAGGGTTTAAACCAGCTTAGCAGGGGGATGGGAACCTAACAATAGATTCAGTAGGGAGGGAAGTAAAACTGGAATTGGAAAACAAAAACGTAGAATGTAAATTGGAAGGACAGAGGAATCAAGGCCAAGATAGCAGTGAACAAGGAAGTTTGCCTGTACTAAATGGTGTATACTTCAATGCAAGGAGTACAGCGAACAAGGCAGAGGAGCTAAGGGCACAGGTAGATACTTAGGACTATGAAATTATAACTATTACAGAGACATGGCTAAAAGAGAGGCAGGTATGGCAGCTCAACATTCCTGGTTACAAGATTTTCAGACGGGATAGAGATGGAAGTAAAAAAGGACGGGGGTTCACGGTATTGATTAAAGAATCTATTACAACTATGAGGAGAGGTGATATGTTGGAGGGATCATCAAACAAGGCCACATGGGTCGAATTGAAAAACAAAAAAGGGGCGATCACACTGCTGGGAGTGTACTACAGACCCCCAAACAGTGAGAGGGAGATTGAAGAACAAATATGTAAACGCATTTCTGAGAAGTGCAAAAACTATAGGGCAGTAATAGGAGGGGATTTCAACTACCCCGTTATTAACTGGGATAAACTTAGTGTGAAGGGTATAGAGGGTGCGGAATTTCTAAAATGCATCAAGGAGAACTTTTTAAGCCAGTATGCAGCAAGCCCCACAAGGGAGGGGACGGTTCTAGACTCAGTTTTAGGCAATGAAGCTGGACAGGTGGAAGGCGTATCAGTGGGGGAGCATTTTGGTGCTAGTGACCATAATTCTGTTAGATTTAAGGTAGTTATGGAAAAGGACAAGGGTAGACCAGAAATAACAATTCTAAATTGGGATAAAGCAAATTTTGCAACGCTCAGACAGAATTTAGCCATAGTGGACTGGAAACAGCTACTTGAAGGTAAATCAGTTTCAGAGCAGTGGGAGGCATTCAAGGAGGAGTTCCGGAGGGTTCAGACCAAATATGTGCCCTAAAAGAAAAAAGGTGGGACTAACAAATCTAGAGCCCCCTGGATGTCTCGCGACATACAGGGTTGTATAAAGAAAAAAAGGGAGGCGTATGACAGATACCGAGGGCTAAATACTCCAGAATCTTAAGAGGAGTACAGAAAGTGCAGGGGTGCAATTAAAAAGGGTATTAGGAAAGCAAAGAGAGCATGAAAAATTCTGGGCAAGTAAAATCAAGGAAAACCCAAAGATGTTTTATAAATATATTAAGAGTAAGAGGATAACAAAAGAAAGGTATGGCCTACTTAAGATCATGAGGGTAATCTGTGTGCGGAGGCGGGAGACGTCGGTAGGGTTCTTAATGAATACTTTGCGTCTAATTTCACAAGGGAGAGGGGCAACGCAGACATTGCCATCAGGGAGGAGGAGTGTGAAATATTAGATGAAATAAACATAGCGAGAGAGGAAGCATTAAGGGGTTTAGCAGCTTTAAAAGTGGATAAATCCTCAGGCCCGGATGAAATGTATCCCAGGCTGTTAAGCGAAACAACAGCGGAAATAGCAGAGGCCCTGACCATCATTTTTCAATCCTCTCTGATTTCAAGTGTGGTGCCGGAGGACTAGAGGACTGCTAATGTGGTATCCTTGTTTAAAAAGGGGGAAAAGGATAGACCGAGAAATTACAGGCCAGTCAGCCTAACCTAGGTGGTGGGAAAATTATTGGAAAGAATTCTGAAGGATAGAATAAATCTTCATTTAGAAAGACACGGATTAATCAAGGATTGTCAGCTCGGATTTGATAGGGGAAGGTCGTGTCTGACAAACTTCATTGACATTTTTGAGGAGGTACTAAGGAGGGTGGATGAGGGTAGTGCGTTTGATGTAGTGTATAACGACTTTAGCAAGGCTTTTGATAAGGTTACACATAGCAGACTGTTCACGAAGTTAAAAGCCCATGGGATCCAGGGCAAAGTGACAAGTAAGATTCAAAACTGGCACGGAGGCAGGAAGCAGAGGGTAATGGTTGATGGGTGCTTTTGTGACTGGAAGGCTGTTTCCAGTGGGGTTCCGCAGTGCTCAGTACTAGGTCCCTTGCTTTTTGTGGTATATATCAATGATCTAGACTTGAATAATGGGGGTATGATTAAGAAGTTTGCAGATGATACTAAAATCGGCTGTGTGGTTGATACTGAAGAAGGAAGCTGTAGACTGCAGGAAGATATCAATAAATTGGTCAGGTGGGCAGAACAGTGGCAAATGGAATTCAATCCGGAGAAGTGTGTGGTAATGCATTTGGGGAGGTCTAACAAGGAAATGGAATACACATTAAATGGGAGGACACTGAGTAGTGTAGAGGAACAAAGGGAACTTGGAATACATGTCCACAGATACCTGAAGGTAGCAGGCCAGGTTGATAAGGTTGTTAATAAGGCATATGGAATGCTTGCCTTTATTAGCCATGGCATAAAATCATCTTCTTCTTCTTCTTAGGCAGTCCCTCGGAACCGAGGATGACTTGCTTCCACATTAAAAATGAGTTCGCAGGTGACTGATGAGTCCAATGCGGGACCTACAGTCTCTGTCACAGGTGGGGCAGACGGTGGTTGAAGGGGCGGGCGGTTGGGGTGCTTGGGTTGACGTGCACTCCTTGCACTGCCTGCAATTGGCTTCTGCTTGCTCCCGTCGAAGAGACTAGAGGTGTTCGGCGCCTTCCCGGATGCTTCTCCTCCAGTTTGTGCAGTCTTGGGGCAGAGATTCCCAGATGTCAGTGGGGCTGTCACACTTTTTCAAGGAGGCTTTGAAGGTGTCCTTGAAGAATTTCCTCTGCCCACCTGGGGCTCTCTTGCCGTGCCGGATCTCCGAGTAGAGCGCTTGTTTTGGGAGTCTCGTATCGGGCGTGCGGACGATGTGACCCGCCCATCGGAGCTGATCGAGCGTGGTCAGAGCTTCGATTCTGGGGAGTGTTGGCCTGAGCGAGAACACTGACGTTGGTGCGCCTATCCTGCCAATGGATTTGCAGGATCTTGCGGGGTCAGCGTTGGTGGTACCTCTCCAGTGCATTGAGCTGCCTGTTGTACATGTACGTGGCATAGAATACAAGAGCAGGGGGTTTATGCTTCAACTGTATAAAACACTAGTTAGGCCTCAGCTAGAGTACTGCGTGCAATTCCGGTCACCACAGTACAGGAAAGATGCGATTGCTCTCGAGAGGGTACAGAGGAGATTTACAAGGATGTTGCCGGGAGTAGAGAATCGCAGCTATGAGGAAAGAGTGGATAGGCTGGGTTTGTTATCCTTGGTGCAGAGGAGGCTGAGGAGCGATCTTATTGAGGTGTATAAAGTTATGAGGTGCCTAAATAAAGTGGATAGAATTGACCAATTTCCCTTAGCAGAGGGGTCAAGAAACAGGGGGCACAGACTTAAAGTAATTGGTGGAAGGTTTAGAGGGGATTTGAGGAACATTCTTCACCCAGAGGGTTGTGGGGGTCTGGAACTCACTGCCTGAAACGGTGGTAGAGGCAGGAACCCTAACCACATTTAAAACGTACTTGGATGTGCACTTGGGATGCTGTAACCTGCAGAGCTACGGACCAAGAGCTGGGAAGTGGGATTAGGCTGGATAGCTCTCTGTTGGCCGGCGCGGACACGGTGGGCCGAAATGGCCGCTTTCCGTGCTGTAACTTTCAATGGTTCTATGAAATTGGACATGATAACCAATACACAGGGTAAAACTATTAGTTAATTGTTAAACAAAAACAGAAAATGCTGGAAATACTCAGCAGGTCAGGCAGCATCTGTGGGTAGAGAAACAGAGTTAACATTTCAGGTCGATGACCCTTCGTCAGAACTGGAAAAAGCTTGAGATGGAACAAGTTTTTAAGCAAGTGCAGTGGCAGGGAAAGGGGGGATGGGAGGAAAGAACAAAAGTGAAGGTCGGTGAAAGGATGGAAAGCAGGAGAGATTAAGAGACATTAAAGGAGATTAAGAGATGGTACAAGGAAAAATAGATGGTATTGGGACACGTTAAGAAACAAAAGATGGCTCTAGATAAAGTGTAAATGGCACTGGCAGAATGAAAGAGAACTGCCATGTGGGAGAGAGAAAAAAAATAAATGGGAAAAAAGGATAGGGGCAGAGGTTATGATCTGAAATTGTTGAACTCTATTTTGAGTCCAGGAAGCTGTAAAGAGCCTAATCGAAAGATGAGGTGCTGTTCCTCGAGCTTACGTTGAACTTCATTGGAACAGTGTAAGAGGCCGAGGACGGTGAGATCTGAGTGGGAGTGGAGTGGAGAATTAAAGTGACAGGCGACCGGAAGCTCGGGGTCACACTTACGGACTGAACGGCGGTGTTCCGCAAAGCAATCACCCAATCTGCGTTTGCTCTCCCAAGTGTAAAGGAGACCGCATCGTGAGCAACGAATACAGTATACTCAATTGCAAGAAGTACAAGTAAATCGCTGTTTCACCTGGAAGGAGTATTTGGGGCCCTGGACAGTGGGAAGGGTGGAGGTAAACGGGCAGGCTTTGTATCTCCTGCGCTTGCACGGGTGCTGGGCAAAGGGAAAGGGGTGTTGGGGGTGATAGAGGAGTGGGCCAGGGTGACGGGGATACAGCGATCCCTTCGGAATGCTGAAAGTGGAGGTGAGGGAAAGATTTGTTTGCTGGTGGGATTACAATAGATGTGGCGGAAATTGCGGTGGATGATCCGTTGAATCTGAAGGCTGGTGGCTTGAAAGCTGAGGACAAGGGGAACCCTATCGTGGTTCCTGGAGGGAGGGGGTGGGGTGAGAGCAGAAGTTAATTGTTAAATTGGGTACGATAACCAATACACAGGGTAAAACAGCTTAAGTAATTGTTAAATTGGGTATAATACACAAGGTAAAAGTGTTATACAGTTAATTGTTAAATTGGGTATGATAACCAATACAAAGGATAAAACTGTGACATTTAATTGTTAAATTGGGACTGATAACCAACACAGTTAAAACTGACAGGTAATTGTTAAATTGGGACTGATAACCAAACCACAGGGTAAAACTGTTGCAGGTATTTGTTAAATTGGGTATGATAACAATACACAGGATAAAACTGTCAAAAGTAATTTTTAAATTGGGTATGATAAGTAATACATAGGCTAAAACGGTTTCCTTTAATTGTAAAATTGGGTATGATAACAAATACACAGGGTAAATCTTTTTAAACAACCATAACACAAGGTGAAACTGTTACATTTAATTGTTAAATTGGGTATGATAGACAATACTGTAAGATTAGGATCACAGGTCACACACAGGTTACACAAAGGGTCTTAGGAGTTGTGAGGCTTTTTATTAAAGAGCTACAGTTTTAAAGCATAATCAGATATTACATGTGCTTTAAGCTAAGTATAATAGACATACAAGCACTGACTGTAGAGAGCGATCTACGACTCCGAAGCGGAATGCCACGACCGGACGAACGGTGAGGCAGTACGGTGGTCTCGGATTGGGTGGAATCCTGCAGTCTGCGGCAGCGGTCTATTCCATTGGGTCATCATTCGAGCTGTTGGAGGTGTTAGGCTGTAAGCCACCTCAGAAGTTAAACTTGACCAAAGTTTTCGGCCGTAGCCAGCCTCCAAGAAGCCTTCGCCCCTAACTGCCTGATTTCCTCTTTCGCTCGTCTATATTCATCGTTATTTCGGTGGGCTGGTGATTACCTGGTGCCAATCATTTTTTGCCCATCCTATTGTCCAATTTCAAAGGAGAGACTTCCTATGACACCCCCCTCCCAGCCTCATGAGGTCAATTTCCACCTTATCTCTGTTCTAAAGATCTTGTTGCCTTCTTGTAGACAGCTTGTTTACCCAACAGCTTCTTGCGGTATCCCGTATCATGCCTTGTTATGGCCACTCGAAGGCCTGATTCTGTTCTGACCTTGTAATTCAACTCTCTGTACAGCTGTTTTTCTGACGTGAATGGAATGTTTCTGTGTCATTAACTTAGGCAAACTGCTGATCTAGGGAACCCGTAACAGAATATTATTTCTTTCAATCCACGATTTGTAAAAATAGACAGGGTAAAACTGTTGCAGTTAATTGTTAAATTGCGTATGATAACCAATACACAGGGTTAAACTGTTACAGTTAATTGCTTAATTGGATATGGTAACCAACACGCAGGGTAAATCTATAACAGTTAATTGTTAACTTAGGTATGATAATCAATACACAGGGTAAAACTGTTAGTTAATTGTTAAATTGGCTATGAGAACCAATACACAGGGTAAAACTGTTAGTTAATTGCTTAATTGGGCGCGATAAGGGGAATAAAGTTAAGTAATTGTTGAATTGAATATAAACAGCACACATGCTAATTTAATTAGTTTATTGTTTAATTAGTATTTTAACGAGTGCGCAGTGTATAAAGCTACAGTTGTTAAATTGGAAAATTGGAAAAAAAACTAAAGTTAGTTCATTTATAAATTGACTATAATTATTAAACTGTCTTATAAAATTAGTTAATTGTTAAATTGGTGGCGATAACCTGTGCATGGAGTACAAAACTACAGTTAATTGTTTAATTGTAAATGATAATGAATTCACAAGGGAATAAATTTACAAATAATTGTCAAATCGGGCTTGATAATGCACAGGATAAAACTGTTGAATTTAATCGTTATATTGGGCTTGATAACCAATACACCGGTGTGTAAAGTTTACTGTTAATTCATAAATTGGACATAAGCGATAAGCAACAACAACAACCTGAATTTATATAGCACCTTTACCGCATTAAAACATCTCAAGGCGCTCCACACGAGTGTATCAAACAACATTTGACACCGAGCCACGTAAGGATTTATTAGGGCAAATAATCAAAAGCTTGGTCAAAGAGGTAGGTTTTCAGGAGCGTCTTGATGGAGGAGAGAGAGGCAGAGAGGATTACGGATGGAATTCCAGTGCTGGGGCCCAGGCGGCTGAAAGCACGGCCACCAATAGTGGAGGAATTAAAATCAGGGATACATTGAGAGGAACATTGAGAGAGATATTGACTGAAACGTAGAGAGTGACATTGAGCGAGTCATTGAGAGTGACATTGGGTTGGGACATTGGGAGGGACATTGAGCGGACATTGGGAGTGACATTGGGAGGGACATAGAGAGTAACATTGAGCGGGTCATTGGGAGGGACACTGAGAGATAGAGAGGACTAAGATAGAGAGAGTCAGTCAGAGACAAAGAGAGAAAAAGAGAAACAAAGAGAGTGAGCATACAGAGAAATATAAACAGAGAGCCAGACAGACATCAGGGGGAGATCTATAGACAGCCAGAGAGAGAGAGAAAGAGACAGGCAGAGAGATACAGAGGGAAAAGAAAGACCGGGATAATTAGTGAGAGTTAGAATATAGGAACATAAGAAATATGAGCAGCAGTAGGCCTTTCGGCACATCGAGCCTGCTCCGCAATTCAATAAGATCATGGCCGATCTTGTACCTCAACTGTACTTTCCTGAATTATTCCTATCTCCCTTGATTCCCTGAATACCCAAACATCTATCGATCTCTGTCTTGAATATACTCAGCGTCTGAGCCTCCACAGCCTGCTGGGGTAGAGAATTCCAAACATTCACCACCCTCTGAGTGAAGAAATTTCTCCTCATCTCAGTCCAAAGTGGCTGACCCCTTATTCTGAGACTGTGACCCCTGGTTCTAGATACCCCAGCCAGGGGAAACATCCTCCCTGCATCTACCCTGTCAAGCCCTGTAAGAATGTTGTGTGTTTCAATGAGATCACCTCTCATTCTTCTAAACTCGAGAGAATATAGGCCAATCCCCCCCCCCATCCCAGGAACAAGTCTGGTGAACCTTCGTCGCACTCCCTCTTTGGCAACTATATCCTTCCTTAGGTAAGGAGAACAAAACTGTACACAATCCTCTAGGTGTGGTCTCACCAGGGCCCTATATAATTGCAGTAAGACGTATTTACTCTTATACTAAAATCCACTTGGCCAATTCTATAACGGTAAAATACCATTTGTTTTCCGAATTGCTTGCTCTACCTGCATTTTAACTTTCAGTGATTCATGTACAAAGACACCCAGGTCCCTCTGAACACCAACATTTCTCAACCTCTCGCCATTTAAAAATACTCTGCTTTTCTATTTTAGCTAACTTCACATTTCTCCACTTTATATTCCATTTGCAATGTTCTTGCCCATTCAATTAGCCTGTCTATATCTCATTGAAGCCTCCATGCGTCATAGAAACATAGAAGATAGGAGCAGGAGTAGGCCATTCCGCCCAACGAGCCTGCTCCGCCATTCGATGAGATCATGGCTGATCATCTAAACTCAGTACCCTGTACCTGCCTTCACCCCATATCCCTTGATACCTTTAGCTTTGACAAATATATCTAACTCATTCTTGAATATATTTAATGACTTGGCCTCAACTACCTTCTGTGGTAGAGAATTCCACAGGTTCACCACTCTCTGGGTGAAGAAATTCTTCCTCTTTTCTGTCTTAAATGGCTTACCCCTTATCCTTAGATTATGACCCATGGTTCTGGACTCTCCGGCCATCGCAAACATTTTTCCTGCATCTACTTGGCCAGACCTGTCAGAATTTTATATGTTTCGATGAGATCCCCTCTCATTCTTCTATACATCCAGCGAGTATAAGCCCAATCGACCCAATCTCGCCTCATATGTCATTCCTGCCATCCCAGGTATCAGCCTTGTGAATCTTCGCTGAACTCCTTCCATTGCAAGACCATCCTTGCTCAGATAAGGCGACCAAAACTGCACACAGTACTCAAGGTGTGGTCTCACCAAGGCCCTGTACAACTGCAGCAGGACATCCCTGTTCCTATACTCAAACCCTTTCGCTATGAAAGCCAACATACCATGTGCCTTCTTCACCGCCTGCTGCACCTGCATGCTTACCTTCAGCGACTGGTGCACAAGGACACCCAGGTCTCGTTGTACTTCCCCTTCTCCCAATCTATTGACATTCAGATAATAGTCTGCCTTTCTGTTTTTGACACCAAAGTGGATAACTTCGCATTTATCCACGTTATATTGCATCTGCCACGCTTCTGCCCACTCGCCCAACCTGTCCAAATCATCCTGGAGTTTCTCAGTATCCTCCTCGCAGCACACACGCCCACCCAGCTTTGTGTCATCTGCAAACTTGGAGATATTACATTTAGTTCCTTTATCTAGATGATTAATGTATATTGTGAATAGCTGGGGTCCAAGGACTGAACCCTGCGGTACCCCACTAGTCACTGCCTGCCACTCGGAAAAAGAACCATTAATTCCTACTCTCTGCTTTCTGTCCGCTAACCAGTTCTCTATCCAAGTCAATACCTTGCCCCCAATCCCATGTGCCTGAACTTTACACGCTAATCTCTTACGCGGGACCTTATCGAAAGCCTTTTGAAAATCCGAATACACCACATCTACTGGTTCTCCCTTATCTATTTTCCCAGTTACATACTCAAAAAATTCCAGTAGATTAATCAAGCACGATTTACCTTTTGGAAATCCATGTTGACTTTGTCCGATCCTGTCACTGTTTTTCAAGTGCTCAGCTATTACATCTTTTATAATGGACTCTAGCATTTTCCCCACTTCCGATGTCAGGCTTACCGGTCTGTAATTCCCCGCTTTCTCTCTACCACCCCTTTTGAATAGTGGGGTAACATTAGCTACCCTCCAATCCATGGGTACAGTTCCAGATTCCATCTAATGTTGGAAGATGATCAGCAATGCATCTAATATTTCTAGGGCCACTTCCTTAAGTACTATAGGATGTAGATTATCAGGCACTGGGGATTTATCGGCCTTCAATCCCGTCAATTTTCCAAATTCCATTTCCCTGCAAATACTGATTTCTTTCAGTTCCTCCCTTTCATCAGACCCTATGTTCTCCAACATCTCTGGGAGGTTATTTGTGTCCTCCGTTGTGAAGACAGAACCAAAATATTCATTTAATTGTTCTGCCATTTCTTTGCTCCCCATTATAACTTCCCCCGCTTCTGACTGCAAGGGACTTACAGTTGATTTCACTAATCTTTTTCTCTTCACATATGTATAAAAGCTCTTACAGTCAGTTTTTATGTTCCCCTAAAGCTTACTATCATATTCTATTTCCCCCTTCTTAATTAATCCCTTTGTCTTCCTTTGTTGAATCCTAAACTGCTCCAAATCCTCAGGGTTACCGCTTTTTCTGGCCAATTTATATGCCCTCTCCCTGAATCTTATGCTATCCCTAATTTCCCTTGTTAGCCACGGTTGAGTCACCCTTTTCGTTTTATTCTTATTCCACACTGGGATGAACAAATTCTGCAGTTCATCCATGCAGTCTTTGAATGTATGCCATTGCCTATCCACGTCAACCCCTTGAGTGACATTTCCAAATCAATCCTACCCAATTCGTGCCTCATACCATCGAAGTTTCCTTTATTTAAATTCAGGACCCTAGTCTCCGATTCAACTACTTCACTCTCCATCCTAATGAAGAATTCTATCATATTATGATCACTCTGACCCAAGGGGCCTCGTACAACAAGATTGCTAATTAATCCTTTCTCGTTACATAATACACAGTCTAAGATGGCCTGATCTCTGCTTGGTTCCTCGACATATTGTTCCAGAAAACCATCCCATAAATATTCTAGGCATTCCCCCTCCACAGCATTTTAACTCATTTGGTTAGCCCATTCTATATGTAAATTAAAGTCACCCATGATGACTGCTGTGCCCTTACTGCATGCTTCTCTAATTTCCCTTTTAATGCCGTCCCCAACCTCCGTATTACTGTTTGGAGGTCTATATACCACTCCCACTAACGTTCTCTGCCCCTTGTTATTTCTCAGTTCTACCCATACAGATTCTGCATCATCAGAGCTAATATCCTTCCTTTCAATTGTGTTAATCCCCTCTTTAACCAGCAATGCTACCCCACCTCCCTTTCATTTTTGCCTATCTTTCCTAAATATTCAAAACCCCCTGGATGTTGAGTTCCCAGCCTTGGCCACCCTGGAGCCATGTTTCTGTAATCCCAATCAAATCGTATTCATTTACCTCTATTTGCGCAGCTAATTCATCCACCTTGTTCGGAATGCTCCTTGCATTAAGACACAAAGCCTTCAGGCTTGTTTTTTTTTACGCTCTCAGACCTATATGCGCTATTATTTACTGTGACCATGTTTGATTTAAACCGTTGAGTTCTTTGCCCACTACTTTTGTTTTTCTCCGTCCTGTCTTTTGCTTTAATCCTTGTTTCCCTTTCCTCTGTCTCCCTGCTCAGGTTCCCAACCCCCTGCCAATTTAATTTAAACCGTCCCCAACAGCACTAGCAAACACTCCCCCTAGGACATCGGTACCGGCCCTGCCCAGGTGCAGACCGTCCCGTTTGTACTGGTCCCACCTCCCCCAGAACCGGTTCCAATGTCCAAGGAATTTGAATCCCTCTCCCTTGCACCATTCCTCTAGCCACGTATTCAGTAGAACTATCCTCCTATTTCTACTCTGACTAGCACGTGGCACTGGTAGCAATCCTGAGATTACTACCTTTGAGGTACTATTTTTTAATATACCTCCTAACTCCCTATATTCTGCTTTGAGGACGTCATCCCGTTTTTTACCTATATCGTTGATGCCTATGTGCACCACGACAACTGGCTGTTCGCCCTCCCCCTCCAAAATGTTCTGTAGCCGCTCCCAGACGTCCTTGACCCTTGCACCAGGGAGGCAACACACCATCTTGGAGTCTCGTTTGCGGCCGCAGAAACGCCTATCTATTCCCCTAACAATTGAGTCCCCTATCACTATAGCTCTTCTAAACTTTTTCCTCCCAGACTGTGCAGCAGAGCCACCCATGGTGCCAGGAAGTTGGCTGCTGCTGCCTTCCCCTGATAAGTCATCCTCCCCAACAGTATCCAAAGCGGTATATCTGTTTGAGAGGTGGATGGCCACAGGGGACCTTTGCACTACCTGCCTGCACCTCTTACTCTGGCTGGTGGTCACCAATTCACTTCCTGCCTGTACACCCTTTACCTGCGTCCTCCTCACAACTTACATTCCCACCGAACTTTGTATCATCAGCAGACTTGGATATATTACATTTGGTCCCCTCATCCAAATCATTGATATAGATTGGGAATAGCTCTGGCCAAAGCAGTGATTCTTGCGGTACCCCACTAGTTACAGCCTGCCAACCCGAAAATGACCCGTTTATTTCTACTCTCTATTTTATGTCCGTTAACCAATCCTCAACCCATGCTAGTATATTACCCTCAATCCCATGAGCCCAAATTTTGTTTAATGACCTCCTGTCTGGCACCTTATCGAATGCCGTGTGGAAATCTAAATACACCTCATCCGCTGCCTCCCACATATATATTCTGCTAGTAATAACCTCAACAACAGATTCGTCAAACACAATTTCCCTTTCATAAATCCGAGTTGACTCTGCCCAATCATATTATAATTTTCTAAGTGCCCTGTTACCAGCTCCTTAATAATATATTCTAGCATTTTCCCTACTACGATGTGGTGGCCATTACGGAGACATGGTTAGAACAGGGACAGGAATGGTTGTTGGAAGTTCCGGGGTATAGATGTTTCAGTAAGAGTAGGGAAGTTGGTAAGAAAGGTGGAGGAGTAGCATTGTTAATCAAGGATAGTTTAACAGCGGCAGAAAGGCAGTTCGAGGGGGATCTGCCGTCTGAGGTAATATGGGCTGAAGTTAGAAATAGGAAAGGAGCGGTCACGTTGTTAGGAGTTTTCTACAGGCCCCCAAATAGTAATAAAGATGTGGAGGAAGAAATTGCAAAGCAGATTATGAATAGGTGTGGAGGTCACAGAGTAGTTGTCATGGGTGACTTCAACTTTCCAAATATTGATTGGAACCTTTATAGGTCAAACAGTTCGGATGGGATAGTTTTTGCACAGTGTGTGCAGGAGGGTTTCCTGACACAATATGTGGATAGGCCGACAAGAGGTGGGGCCACGTTGGATTTGGTACTGGGTAATGAACCGGGCCAAGTGTTTGATTTGTATGTGGGAGAGCACTTTGGAGATAGTGACCACAATTCGGTAACTTTCACTATTGCAATGGAGAGGGATAGGGCCATACGGCAGGGCAGGGTTTATAATTGGGGGAGGGGTAATTATGATGCGATTAGGCAAGAATTAGGGAGTATAAGATGGGAACAGAAACTATCAGGGAAAGGCACAAACGAAAAGTGGAGCTTTTTCATGGAGCAATTACTGCGTGTCCTTGATAGGTATGTCCCTGTCAGGCAGGGAGGAAATGGCCGAGTGAGAGAACCATGGTTCACAAAAGAGGTTGAATGTCTAGTCAAGAGGAAAAAGGAAGCGTATGTAAGGATGAGAAAACAAGGTTCAGTTGGGTCGATTGAGGGGTACAAGGTAGCAAGGAATGAGCTAAAAAAAGAGCTTAGGAGAGCTAGGAGGGGGCATGAGAAGTCCTTGGCGGGTCGGATCAAGAAAAACCCCAAGGCTTTTTACTCTTATGTGAGAAATAAAAGAATGACCAGGGTGAGGGTAGGGCCGGTCAAGGACAGTAGTGGGAACTTGTGCATGGAGTCAGAAGAGATAGGAGAGGTGATGAATGAATACTTTTCGTCAGTGTTCACCGAGGAGAGGGGCCATGTTCTTGAGGATGAGAGTGTGATAAAGGTGGATAGGCTGGAGGTGGTAGATGTTCTGAGGGAAGATGTTTTAGCAATTTTGAAGAACCTGAGGGTCGATAAGTCCCCTGGGCCAGATGGGATATATCCTAGGATTCTTTGGGAGGCAAGGGAGGAGATTGCAGAGCCTCTGGCTTTGATCTTTGGGTCCTCACTGTCCACGGGGATGGTGCCAGAGGACTGGAGAGTGGCGAATGTTGTTCCTCTCTTCAAGAAAGGAAATAGGAATGACCCTGGTAATTATAGGCCGGTTAGTCTTACTTCGGTGGTTGGTAAGATAATGGAAAAGGTCCTGAGGGATAGGATTTATGACCATTTGGAAAGGGGCAACTTAATCAGGGATAGTCAACACGGATTCGTGAAGGGTAAGTCTTGCCTAACAAATTTGATTGAATTCTTTGAGGAGGTAACTAAGTGTGTAGATGAAGGTAGAGCAGTTGATGTCGTATACATGGATTTTAGTAAGGCGTTTGATAAGGTTCCCCATGGTCGTCTCATGAAGAAAGTAAGGAGTTGTGGGATAGAGGGAAATTTGGCCGATTGGATAAGTAACTGGCTATCTCATAGAAGGCAGAGGGTGGTGGTGGATGGAACATTTTCGGACTGGAGACCAGTTACCAGCGGTGTGCCACAGGGGTCGGTGCTGGGTCCTCTGCTGTTTGTGATTTTTATCAATGACTTGGAGGAGGGGACTGAAGGGTGGATCAGTAAATTTGCTGATGACACCAAGATTGGTGGAGTAGTGGATGAGGTGGAGGGCAGTTGTAGGCTGCAAAGAGACATTGATAGGATGCAGAGCTGGGCCGAAAAATGGCAGATGGAATTTAACCCTGATAAGTGCGAGGTGATTCATTTTGGTAGGGCAAATTTGAATAAGGATTACAGGGTCAACGGCAGGGTTCTGAGGAACGTGGAGGAGCAGAGGGATCTGGGGGTTCATATCCACAGATCTCTGAAGGTTGCCACTCAAGTGGATAGAGCAGTAAAGAAGGCCTATGGTGTGTTGGCGTTTATTAACAGAGGGTTTGAGTTTAAGAACCGTGAGGTTATGCTGCAACTGTACAGGACCTTGGTGAGACCACATTTGGAATATTGTGTGCAGTTCTGGTCACCTCACTATAGGAAGGACGTGGAAGCATTGGAAAGAGTGCAAAGGAGATTTACCAGGATGCTGCCTGGTTTGGGGGGGAGGTCTTATGAGGAAAGATTGAGGGAGTTGGGGCTTTTCTCTTTAGAGCGGAGGAGGATGAGAGGCGACTTAATAGAGGTTTATAAGATGATGAGGGGGATAGATAGAGTGGATGTTCAGAGACTATTTCCTCGGGTAGAGGCAGCTGTTACAAGGGGGCATAACTATAAGGTGCATGGGGGGAGATATAGAAGGGATGTCCGAGGTAGATTCTTTACTCAGAGAGTGGTTGGGGTGTGGAATGGACTGCCTGCTGTGATAGTGGAGTCGGACACTTTAGGAACTTTCAAGCGGTTATTGGATAAGCACATGGAGCACACCAGAGTGATAGGGAGTGTGATAGCTTGATCTTGGTCTCGGACAATGCTCGGCACAACATCGAGGGCCGAAGGGCCTGTACTGTGCTGTACTGTTCTATGTATCTATGTACTGATGTGAGGATAACTGGGCTGTGGTTCCCCGTTTTCTCTCTCCCTGCTTTCTTAAAGAGTGTGTTTACATTTGCTACATTTCAATCCGTGGGAACCAGTCTCCACAGTGCTGTAAGGGAGGGTGTTGCATGATTTTGACTCAGCGACAATGAAGGAATGGCGATATACTTCCAAGTGAGGATGGTGTGTGACTTGGAGGGGCACTTACAGGTGGTGTTATTTCCATGCTCCTGATGCCCTTGTCCTTCTAGGTGTTAGAGACCGTGTGTTTGGGAGGTGCTGCCGAAGACGCCTTAGCGAGTTGCTGCAGTGCATCTTGTAGATGGTACACACTGCAGCCACGGTACGCCGGTGGTGGAGGGAGTGAATGTTTAAGCTGGTGGCTGGGGTGTCAATCAAGCGTGCTGATTTGTCTTGGATGATGTCGAGCTTCTTGAGTGTTGTTGGAGCTGCACTCATTTAGGCAAGTGGAGAGTATTCCATCACACTCCTGAATTGCGGCTTGTAGATTGTGGAAATGCTGTGGGGAGTCAGGAGGTGACACACTCGCTGCAGAATACCCAGCCTTGACCTGCTCTTTTAGCCACAGTATTTATGTGGCTGGTCCAGTTAAGTTTCTGGTCAATGGTAACAACCAGGATATTGATGGTACGATAGCAAAATACTGCAGATGCTGGAAATCCGAAATAACCCTCGACCGTGTCCGTTCTATCTCCCGCACTTCTGCCCTCACCCCTGCCCCTCCCTCCCGGAACCACGATAGAGTTCAACTTGTCCTCACCTTTCACACCACCAGCCTCCACATTCAACGGATCATCCTCCGCCATTTCCGCCACCTCCAGCGTGATCCCACCACCTAACGCATCTTCCTCTCACCTCCCCTTTCAGCATTCCGCAGGGACCGCTCCCTCCGCGACACCCTAGTCCACTCCTCTACCACCCCCAGCACCCCTTCCCCTTCGCCCGGCACCTTCCCGTGCAAGCGCAGGAGATGCAACACATGCCCTTATACCATCCCTCTTCCCACTGTGCAGGGCCCCAAACACCCCTTCCAGGTGAAACAGCGATTTACTTATACTTCTTGCAATTTAGTATACTGTATTCGCTGCTCATGATGTGGTCTCCTCTACATTGGGGAGACCAAACGCAGATTGGGTGACCGCTTTGCGGAAGTCCTCCGTTCAGTCCGTAAGGGGGACCTCGAGCTCCCGGTCGCCTGTCATTTTAATTCACCTCTCCACGCCCACTCAGACCTCACCGTCCTCGGCCTATTACAGTGTTCCACGGAAGCGCAGCGTAAGCTCGAGGAACAGCACCTCATCTTTTGTTTAGGCACGCTACAGCCCTCTGGACTCAATATCGAGTTCAACAATTTTAGATCATAACCTCAGCCCCAATCACATTTATATTTTATTTTTTCATCCACCCTTTTGTTTGCCCCCCCCTTTTTTTTTCTTTTTTTTCCCTCCTAGAAGCTGGCAGCTGTCCTTCATTCTGCCAGTGCATTTCACACTTCTTTTAGCCTTAACCTGTCACATTAACACCACCTCTTGTCTTGAATATCTCTTAATGTCTCTTAATGTCTCTTAATCTCTTCTTTTGTTCTTTCACCCCCTCCCCCTTTTCCCAGATTTATCCTTGCCTTAAATCTATCTGATTTCCTGCTGTTTCCAGTTCTGACGAAAGGTCTCGACCTGAAACGTTAACTCTGTTTCTCTCTCCACGGATGCTGCCTCGACTGCTGACTTTTTCCAGCATTTTCTGAGGATATTGATGGTGGCGGATTCGGCGATGCTAATCCCATTGAACGTCAAAGGGATGTGGCTCTTGTTGGAGATAGTCATTGCTTCGCACTTGTGTGGTGCGATTTTTACTTGCCACTTATCAGCCCAAGCCTGAATGTCATCCAGGTCTTGCTGCATGCGGACATGAACTGCTTCATTGGCCCAAAAATTCGTGAGGAAGCCTTCGTGCGAGGGTAAGGCTTCCCCGCGATCTCTCACTGCGCGTTGGCTTTTTCAGTTCCAGCTCGCACGAACTTGATGTTCTGGACAGCTGCTGTGCTGGGCTTGCGTATCCCACCAGCGTAGTTAATTCGTGCGAGCTTTGGGATCACATGACTCAGTTAGAGCCAATGGCAGCACACCATCTTCCATTCATAACTTTCACATAAGTGCTGTGAAAGCTATGAATACTATAGCCCCCCAAAATAACAGCTAAACATCAATTAAATAAAAAAAAACATCACATTAATAAAATAAGTATAGTTAAATAAATTAACCATTTTAAATAAAAAATTAAATTTTTGAAAAAATTTAAAATCTTTTAAAAAGTTATAAAAATAAACTTACCTGTCTTTAAAGTCTCTAAAAAAGATATACCTGTTAAAAAAATTCAAATAATACTTAATTCTACTTACCTTGTTAAAAGTGGGTCTTACTCCTCCTTTTTTTATGTCTAAAATCTTCCATGCTTACCTGCGCGTCCAAAGCACTAAGTGCACAGCGTGCGCGCAGCCTGTAGCGCGCACGCGGTTCACCTAGGACCCGCCCCCTTTTCCATTCACCAAGTGCCGGTTTTCAGCGCATGCGCAGTGCATGCAGAAAACCGGCAATTGGAGACAGAATACGCGAGAGTACGCAGTGCGTACTCTCGCGTAGCGGCACTAATTTTGGGCCATTATCTGAGGAGTTGCGAATGGACCTGAACACTGAGCAATCATCAGCGAACATCCCCACTTCTGACCATATGATGGAGGGAGGTTATTGATGCAGTAGCTGAAGATGGTTGGGCCGAGATCACTGGCCTGAGGAACTCATGCAGCGATGTACTGGGGCTGTGATGATTGTACCCAAAAACCACAACCATCTTCCTTTGTGCTAGGTATGACTCGAGACAGTGGATAGTTATCCCCCTGCTTCCCATTGACTTCAATTTTACTAGGGCTGCTTGATGCCACACTCTGTCAAATGCTGCCTTGATGTCAAGGGCAGTCACTCTCACCTCACCTCTGGAATTCAGCTCTTTTGTCCATGTTTGGACCAAGGCTGTAATGAGTTCTGGAGACAAGTGGTCCTGGCGGAACTCAAACTGAGCATCGGTGAGCAGGTTATTGGTGAGCAAGTGCCACTTAATAGCACTGACGATGACACCTTTCATCACTTTGCCCATTTCACCAGTCTGTCTATGTCCTCCTGAATCCGACTACTATCCCGCTCAGTGTTTATTACATTTGCGAGTTTCGTGTCATCTGCAAAAGTTCAAATTATGCCCTTTATATATAAGTCTATATCATTAATATATATCAACAAGAGCAGTGGTCCGAATAGCGACCCCTGGAGGACACCACTGTACACTTAACTCCAGTCTGAACAACAACCGTTCACCACTCCTCTCTGCTTTCTGTCCCTTAGCCAATGTCAGATCCCCACTTCCACTGTCCCTTTGGTCCTAACAAGTCTATTCAATAGCACTTTCTCAAATGCTTTTTTAAAGTCAACTTAGACAACATCAAACGCACTACCCTCATCAACACTCTCCGTTACTTCATCACAGAACTCAATCAAGATTGTCAGACACACTTTGCTGTTAACATATCTGTGCTGGTTGTCATTTATTAATCCATGATTTTTTCAAAGCCACATAGTTTTCTCCGGGAATATGGCCTCTAGAAGTTTCCCCACCACTGACGTTAGGCTGACTGGCCTGCAGTTACAGGGTTTATCCCTCTCTACTTTTTTCAACAGGGTGTAACATTTGCAACCCCTCAGTGCTCTGGCACCACTCCCATATCCGAGGAAGATTGAAAGATTCTGGCCAGAGCCTGCGCTATTTCCACCATTCCTTCCCTCAGCAACCCTCATACATCCCATCCGGACCGGGGAAATGTTCTACTTTACTGTGGTACAAAAAGTGTTGGATTGAAAGGGGTTAACTGAATCTGTTTGTTCAGCGACTGTAAATAATGTCAGTCTCCACGGGTTAACTGAATCTGTTTGTTCAGTGACTGTAAATAATGTCAGTCTCCACGGGTTAACTGAAATTGTTTGTTCCGTGACTGTAATTAATGTCAGCCTCCATGGACCCTGATTGTATCAGTGCAGGGTTTCCCTCTTCTATTAATAAGGGATTCCTTTCAATGTGTTATCCCATTGTGTCAGTGACAGCATCACCTCCGGCACTAGCAGGCGTGCTGCTCCACAGAGCGGGAGTCGGAATCTGAGAACAGTAGATTGGAATGTTACAACAATGGATTGGAATCTGAGAACAGTAGATTGGAATGCTACAACAATGGGCAGGAGTTTCAGCTCGCTGTTTAACTTTCTTTCATATTATTCTGATTATCTATCATTAGACAGACGGATGGAGTTGGCACTTCAGATTATTCAACACTTTTACTATCCCCTCGTTGCTGCTGTTGGTGTCCTAGTAAGTCTCTATATCCAGAAATTGGCTCTGTAAACCACATTTCACTGTATTACTGTTTGTCATTTAAATCTTGGGAAGAGCAAAGCCATTGCCTTCGGACCTCGTCCCAAACTCCATTCTCTATCTACCGATTCAGTCCCCCTCCCAGGTCAATGTCTGAGGCTGAACCAGGCTGTTTGCAACCTCTGCGATCTCTTTGTCCCTGAGCTGATTTCCGAAGTCATATCTTCTGAATCACCAGTCCTGCCTACTAACACCTCCAAAATTTCACCCATCTCCACTCCACCTCAGCCCTTCCGCTGCAGAAACCCTCATCGGTGCCTTTGTTAAATTCAGACTCGACTATTCCAATGCTCCCCTGTCCGGCCTCCCAGTTACAAGCCTGCATAAACTAGAGCTCATTCAAAACTCTGCTGCCCATATCCTAACTCGCATCATATCCCGTTCATCCATCTCCCCTGTGCTCACTGACCAACATTTGCTCCCGATCTGGCGACAACTCTATTTTAATATTCTCATCCTTAAGTTCAAATTCCACCACGGCCTCACCCCTACAATTAGTTCCAATCCCTGCTCTTTTCCCATAGTCCTGCAAATTGTTCCCCTTCAAGTGTTTAAACAATTCCTATTTTAAAGTTAATTTATTTACCTCTGTAACTCTCCCAGTCTTTCTGTCACTATTTTTATTTGTCTCTTTCTTTCTCCTTCTTTCTCTTGCTCAAAGAATCATAGAATTGCACAGCACAGGAGGAGAGCATTCGGCCCATCGTGTCCATGCCGACTCTTTGAAAGAGCTATCTAAATAGCCCTGCTCTTTAGCCAGAGCCCTGTAAATCTACCCCTTCAACTAATTATCCCATTCCCTTTCGAAAATTACTATTGAATCTGCTTCCACCACATTCTGAGTCAGTGCATTCCAGATCACAACAACTCACTGCGTAAAGATAAATTCTCCTCATCTCTCATCTGGTTCTTTTGCCAATTACATTAAATCTGTGCCCTCTGGTTACCCACTATTCTGCCACTGGAAAGTGACTTACTCGCTCAAAACCCAGCATGATTTCCAACAATTGTATCTCCCCTTATGGAAAAGGACAAAGATAGGCCAGGTGTAAAAGTTCTGAATTGGGGAAAGGCCAATTTTACTAAGCTGAAATGTGATGTTACAAAAGTGGATTGGAAACAGCTTCTTGAAGGGAAATCAGTGCCAGGAGGCAGTCAAAGCGGAGATAGTCAGGCTTCAGAGCAAATATGTTCCGAAAAATAATAAAGGAAGGTTTTCCCAAACCGAGAGCCCCTTGGATGTCAAGGAACATACAGGGTAGGATAACGCAACAAAGGGAAGCTTTTGAAAGATACTGAGAGCTCAACACGACAGAAAGCCGAGAGGAGTATAGAAAGTGCAGAGGTGAATTTAAAAACAAATGGAAATTAGAGCACAGCGAGGGCATCAAAAATATTGGCAAGTAAAATCAAGGAAAACAAAGATATTTTATAAATACATAAAGAGCAAGAGGATAACTAAGGAAAGATTGAGCCTATTAGAGATCGAAAAGGTAACCAGACAGAGTGTAGAGGCGGAAGACGTGGGTACGGATCTTAATAAATACTTTGTGTCTGTCTTCACAGCAGAGATGTAGACATTGTAGTTAAGGAGGAGGAGTGTGAAATATTAGATGAGATAAACTTAGTGAGAGTAAACATTAAGGAGTTCAGCATCTTTGAAAGTATATAAATCTCGAGGGCTGGGTAAAATGTATCCCAGGCTTTTAAGAGAGGCAAAGGAGGAAATAGCGGAGGCTCAGACCATCCTTTTCCAATCCTCTCAGGCTGCTGACATGGTCAAGAGGACTAGAGGACTGCTAACGTTGTACCGTTGTTTAAAAAGGGAGAAAGGGATAGACCGAATAATTACAGGCCAGTCAGCCTATCTTCGGTGGTAAAAAAATAATTGGAAAATTTCTGATTGCCAATATAAATCGACATTTTGAAAGTCACGTATTAAAAAAGGACAGACAGCATGGATTTTTTAAGGGAAGGCTGTGCATGAGTAACTTGATTGAATTTTTTGAGAACGTAACGAGGAGGGTCGATGAGGGTTGTGAATTTGATGTAGTTCACATCGATATTAGCAAAGCCTTTAACAAGGTCCCAAATGACATGTTGGTCAAAAAAGTAAAAGCCCATGGCATCCAAGGGCAAGTGGCAAGTTGGATCCAAAATTGGCTCAGTGTCAAGAAGCAAAGGGTAGTGGTCGACTGATGTTTTTGTGACTGGAAGGCTGTTTTCAGTGGGCTTCCGCAGAGCTCATTAGTCGGAAACTTTTTGCGGTATATATCAATGATGTAGACTTCCGTCTTGAAGCCACGATTAAGAAGTTTGCAGATGATACAAAATTAGCCGTGTGGTTGATAATGAAGAAGAAAGCTTTAGGCTGCAGGAAGATATCAATGGACTGGTCTGGTGGGCAGAAAATTGGCAAATGGAATTCAATCCGGAGAAGTGAGAGATAATGCATTTGGGGAGGGCTAACAAGGCAAGGGGCTACACAATAAATGGTAGGGGAGAATGAGAAATGTAGAGCAACAGAGGGACATTGGAGTTCATGTCCACAGATCCCTGAAGAAATCAGGACAATTAGATAAGTTGGTTCAGAAGGCATAGAGGATACTTTGATTTATTAGTCGAGGTATAGATAATAAGATCAGGGACGTTATGCTAGAACGGTATAAAACGCTAGTTTAACCACAGCTACAGTACTGTGTACAGTCTGGTCATCATATTGCAGGAAAGATGTGCTTGCACTAGAGAGGGTACAGAGGAGATTTAAGATTTTGTTGCCAGGACTGGGGAACTTTAGCTATGAGGAAATATTGGATAGGCTGGGGTTCTTTTCTTTGGAACAGAGCAGGTTGAGGGGAGATTTAATTGAGGTGCACACAATTATGAAGGGCCTGGATAGAGTGGATAGGAAGGACTTATTTCCCTTCGCAGAGAGGTCAATAACCAGGGGAATAGATTTAAAGTAATTGGTAGAAGCATTAGAGGGGTGATAAGGCGAACTTTTTCACCCAGAGGGCGGTGGGGCTCTAGAACTCACTGCCGGAATGGGTGGTAGAGACAGAAACCCTCATCACATTTAAAAAGTACTTGGATGTGCAATTGAAGTGCCGCAACCTACAGGACTAGGGACCAAGAGCTGGAAAGTGGGATTAGGGTGGATAGCTCTTTTGTGACCAGCACAGACTCGATGGGCCGAAAGAACTCCTTCTGTGCCATAAATTTCTAGGATTGCATATTTCTATGTTTCTTAAGCTTCTCTGCTCTAACAAGAACATATATTACATCCACTGGTTCCCCTTTCTCTACCCTGCTAGTTACACCCTCCAAAAACTCTAATAAATTTGTCAAACACGATTTCCCTTTCATAAAACCATGTTAACTCTGCCTAATCATGTAATGATTTTCTAAGTGACTTGATGCCACTTCTTTAACAATGGATTCCAGCATTTTCCCGACGACTGATGTCAGGCTAACTGGCCTGTAGTTCCCTCTTTTCTCTCCCTCCTTTGCGAACTTCCAATCCGCTGAGACCATTCTAGAATCTAGGGAATTTTGGAAGATCAAAACCAATGCATCCACTAACTCTTCAACCACCTCTTTTAGAACCCTAGGATGTAGGCCGTCCGGTCCAGGGGATTTGTCGACTCTCAGTCCCATTAGTTTCTCTAGTACATTTTCTCTGCTTATAACAATTACATTTAGTTCCTCACTCTCATTAGACCCTTGGTTCCCACCATTTTTGGTATGCATTTTGTGTCTTCTACTTTATATTTCTTGCTAGTTTTCTCTCATTCTATTTTCTCCCGTTTAATTAATGATGGTAATTCCGAGCCACTTTTGGTGATGGACATTGACGTTTTCCCCTCCCGACTAACAGTATAATGTGTGCCCTTTCTGCTCTCGGTGCTCCCATCAACTGGTGTTCATCATTAAGATGTGCCGATTCATCAGCTGAGGGAGGGCGATATTTGGTAATCGGCAGGAGGTTACCTTGCCCATGTCTGACTGGATGTCATGAGACTTCATTATATCCTTAGGCAAAGTTGAGGATTCGCAGGTTCTCACCCACGAGTCTGTATACCCCTGTGCCCCCACCTCTGGTTGGCCTGTGCTGCCAGTGGAACAGGACACAGCCTGGGATGGTGAAGGAGGATTCGAGAATGTTGACTGATAGTTATGATTCTGTGAGTATTACTATGCGAGAATTCAATGTTTCCAGAGCGTTTCATGGAGTATTGGGTGCTTACAGGGTATTTATCTCATTGGTTAATATTTTTAAGGTTTTCCTTTGATTCCTTGATATCAAACCTTTGTTCCTTTTAATTTTACTTTACCTCGGTCAAACACCATGACATGTTTGTCTGGGCAAGATCACTCTTTCTAAATATGTTGTTCTTATTCTTGTTCTAGTTTCAGGCAATAGAGAAGTGAACTGGGGATGAAATTCCTGGATTGAGGCGGGAGCCGTGTAATCTAGGAGACCCTGGGAGTGAAATTCCTGGACTGAGGCAGGAGCCGTGTAATCTAGGAGGCCCTGGGAGAGAAATTCCTGGATTGAGGCAGGAGCCGTGTAATCTAGGAGGCCCTGGGAGAGAAATTCCTGGATTGAGGTGGGAGCAGTGTAATCTAGGAGGCCCTGGGAGAGAAATTCCTGGATTGAGGCAGGAGCCGTGTAATCTAGGAGGCCCTGGGAGAGAAATTCCTGGATTGAGGCAGGAGCCGTGTAATCTAGGAGGCCCTGGGAGAGAAATTCCTGGATTGAGGTGGGAGCAGTGTAATCTAGGAGGCCCTGGGAGAGAAATTCCTGGATTGAGGTGGGAGCAGTGTATTCTAGGCGGCCCTGGGAATCAAATTCCTGGACTGAGGCAGGAGCCGTGTAATCTAGGCGGCACTGGGAGTGAAATTCCTGGACTGAGGCGGGAGCAGTGTAATCTAGGAGGCCCTGGGAATGAAATTCCTGGATTGAGGTGGGAGCAGTGTATTCTAGGTGTCCCTGGGTGTGAAATACCTGGATTGAGTTGGGAACAGTGTAATCTAGGCAGCCCTGGGAATGAAATGCCTGGATTGAGGCGGGAACAATGTAATCTAGGCAGCCCTGGGAATGAAATTCCTGGATTGAGGCGGGAGCAATGTCATGTAGGCGAGTCCCATCATTCCATCACTGGGATAATCTCTCAGATCCTGCCGTTTATGACCATTTGTTTAATGTTTTTTTTTTATTCTGATGGACTGGTATGGAATAAATCAGAGAACAACTGTGCAGAAACCCATTTTTTCAGTGATCTGCACAGAGTGATCCTAAATGGAGTGGTTAGAAACAGAGTGCTAAGGTTGTGAATTTGGAGAGCGAAGCAATTAGGGGCAGAGGGAGGAGGAGAGTGCGAGATGAGCGGCCGGAGATAAAGGAAGGCCAGAGAACCCGGAGCGGGGAGGAGAGCAAGGTGCGAGTTAAGTGACGTCAGCACAAGGGAATGCCCTGAAAAGAAAATAAATGGTTAGTAGATTTTGATTAATTTAAGTCCTGAGTTTAATTCTGTTAAGTTAGTTAATAGTCTATTAAAAAGAGACATGGCAGGGCACATCAGTCCCGTGGAATGCACATCTTGTGCCATGTTGGAACTCCAGGACACTTCCCACGGGTTTCGGAGCTTGAGCAGCAGCTGGCGTCACTGCGGTGCATCCGTCAGGCTGAGAGCTCCGTGGATAGCACGTTTCAGGAGGTGGTCACCTCGCAGTTTAAGAGAGCGCAGGCAGAGAGGGAATGAATGGCCGTCAGACAGACAATGAGGACCAGGCAAGTAATGCAGGAGTCCCCTGAATGCATCTCACTCTCTAACCGGTACGCATTTGCACCTCTGGGGAGAACAGCCAGAGACAAGTCCACGGAAACACGGGTGGCTCAGCTGTAGCGGGGGGACGTGGGGGGGGGGGGGGCGGGGCGGGGGGAGGAGGAAGATTGGGAAAGCAATAGTGGTAGGGGATTAGATAGTGAGGGAACAGACTGGCTTTTCTCCAGCCGCAGACGTGACTCCAGGATGGTATGTTGCCTCCCTGGTAGCAGGGTCAAGTATGTCACTGAGTGGCTGCAGGACATTCTGAGGGGGCAGGGTGAACAGCCAGAGGTCGTGGTCCATATTGGTATCATCCACAGAGGTAGAAAGAGGGATGTGGTCCTGCAGGCAGACTATAGGGAATTGGGAGCGAGATTAAAAAGCAGGACCTCGAAGATTGTAATCTCTGGATTACTCCTGGTGCCACGAGCTAGTCAGTATAGAAATAGAACGATAGAGCAGATGGATGCTTAGCTGGAGAGACGGTGCAGAAGGGAATGCTTTAGATTCCTGGGACATTGGGACCGGTTCTGGGGAAGCTGTGACCTGTACAGGTCGGCGAGGTTGCATATCAACAGAGCGGGAACCAATGTTCTCGCAATTGGTGGGAGAGGTGGGGGCGTTGCTGGTATAATAGAATCATAGAAAATAGGAGCAGGAGTAGGCCATTCGGCCCCTCTTGCCTGCTCCACCATTCAATGCGATCATGGCTGATCATCCAAATTCAGTACCCTGTCCCTGCTTTCTCCCCATATCCCTTGATCCCTTTGTCCTTAAGAAATATATCCAACTCCTTCTTGAATCTATTTAATGAATTGGCCTCTACTGCCTTCTGTGGCAGAGAATTCCACAGGTTCACCACTCTCTGGGTGAAGAAATTCCTCCTCATTTCTGTCCTAAATGGCTTACCCCTTATCCTTAGACGTTGACCCCTGGTTCTCGACACCCCGACCATCGGGAACATCCTTCCTGCATCTAGCTTGTCCTGTCCTGTCAGAATTTTATAAGTTTCAATGAGATCCCCTCTCATTCTTCTGAACTCCAGCGAGTATAAACCCAATCGACCCAATCTCTCTTCATACGTCATTCCTGCCATCCCAGGTATCAGCCTTGAGAATCTTCGCAGAACTCCTTCCATGGCAAGAACATCCTTCCTCAGATAAGGCGACCAAAACTGCACACAGTACTCAAGGTGTGGTCTCACCAAGGCCCTGTACAACTGCAGCAGGACATCCTTGTTACTGTACTCAATCCCCCTCGCTATGAAGGCCAACATACCATTTGTCTTCTTAACAGCCTGCTGCACCTGCATGCTTATCTTCAGCGACAGGTGCACAAGGACACCCAGGTCTCGTTGCACTTCCTCTTCTCCCAATCTATTGCCATTCAGATAATAATCTGCCTTTCTGTTTTTGACACCAAAGTGGATAACCTCGCATTTATCCACGTTATATTGCATCTGCCACGTTCCTGCCCAATCACCCAACCTGTCCAAATCATCCTGGAGTTTCTCGGCATCCTCCTCGCAGCACACACGCCCACCCAGTTTTGTGTCGTCTGCAAACTTGGAGATATTAAATCTAGTTCCCTTGTCTAGATCATTCATATATATTGTGAACAGCTGGGGTCCAAGGACCAATCCCTGCGGTACAACACTAGTCACTGCCTGCCACTCGGAAAAAAGACCCGTTTATTCCAACGCTTTGCTTTCTGTCTGCCAACCAGTTCTCTATCGAAGTCAATACCTTGCCCCCAATCCCATGTGCCTTAACTTTACATGCTAGAGTCCATTATAAAAGATGTAATAGCAGAGCACTTGGAAAACAGTGACAGGATCGGTCAACGTCATCATGGATTTACAAAAGGTAAATCATGCCTGACTAATCTACTGAAATTTTTTGAGGATGTAACTGGTAGAATAGATAAGGGAGAACCAGTGGATGTGGTGTATTTGGACTTTCAGAAGGCTTTCGATAAGGTCCCGCATAAGAGATTAGCGTGCAAAGTTAAAGCACATGGAATTGGGGGCAAGGTACTGATTTGGATAGAGAACTGGTTGGAAGACAGGAAGCAAAGAGTTGAAATAAACGGGTCTTTTTCCGAGTGGCAGGCAGAGACTAGTGGGGTACCGCAGGGATCGGTGCTAGGACCCCAGCTATTAACAATATATATTACTGATCTAGACGAGGGAAATAGATATAATGGGCCGAAAATTGATCCCGGGACGCGAGAGTACGCACTGCGTACTCTCGCGTATTCCCACTCCAATTGCCGGTTTTCTGCATGCCCTACGCATGCGCTGAAAACCGGCAATTGCTCTTCTGAAAAGGGGGCGGGGCCTGGGTGCATCGCGTGCGCGCTACAGGCTGCGCGCACGCTGTGCACTTCATGCTTTGGACGCGCAGGTAAGTAGGGAAGATTTTGGACATGTAAAAAGGAGGAGTAAGACCCGCTTTTAAGAAGGTAAGTAGTGAATTAAGTATTTTTTTGAATTTTTTTTTACAGGTATATCTTTTTTATAGACTTTAAAGACAGGTAAGTTTATTTTTATAACTTTTTAAAAGATTTTAAATTTTTTCAAAAATTTAATTTTTTATTTAAAATGGTTAATTTAATTAACTATACTTATTTTATTAATGTGATGGTTTTTTTTTAAATTTAATTGAGGTTTAGCTGTTATTTTGGGGGGGTGTAAGATTCATAAGTCTCACAGCCATGCTGTGAGACTTATGAATGGAAGATGGTGTGCTGCCATTGGCTCTAACTGAGTCACGTGATCCCACAGCTCGCACGAATTCACTGCGCCGCTGGGATACGCAAGCCCAGCACAGCTGATGTCTGGAACATCAAGTTCGTGCGAGCTGGATCAGAAAAAGCATAAGCGAGGTGAGACATCACGGGGAAGGCTTACCCCCGCGGGAACAGAGCGAGATCAATTTCTGGGCCAATATCTCTAAGTTTGCAGACGACACAAAGCTGGGTGGAGGGGTGTGCTGTGAGGAGGATGCAGAGAAACTCCAGTATGATTTGGAAAGGTTGGGTGATTGGGCAGATGCATGGCAGATGCAGTATAATGTGGATAAATGCGAGGTTATCCACTTTGGTGGCAAAAACAGGAAGACAGATTATTATCTGAACGGCAATAGATTGGGAAAAGGGGAAGTGCAACGAGAGCTTTGAGTCCTTGTGCACCAGATGCTGAAGGGAAGCATGCAGGTGCAGCAGGCGGTTAAGAAGGCAAATGCTATTTTGGCCTTCATAGCGAGAGGATTCGAGTACAGGAGCAAGGATGTCTTGCTGCAGTTGCACAAGGCCTTGGTGAGACCACACCTCGAGTATTCTTTGCAGTTTTGGTCGCCTTATCTGAGGAAGGATGTTCTTGCCATGGAGGGAGTGCAGCGAAGATTTACCAGACTGATACCTGGGATTGAAGGAATGACGTATGAAGAGAGATTGGGTCGATTAGGCTTATATTCACTAGAGTTTAGAAGAATGAGAAGGGATCTCATTGAAACTTATAAAATTCTAACAGGACTTGACAGACTAGATGCAGGAAGGATGTTCCCGATGGCAGGGGAGTCCAGAACCAGGGGTCACAGTCTAAGGATGAGGTCAAGCCATTTAGGACAGAGATGAGGAGGCATTTATTCACCCAGAGAGTGGTGAACCTTTGGAATTCTCTACCACAGAAGGCAGTTGAGGCCAATTCATTCAATATATTCAAGAAGGAGATAGATATATTTCTTAAGGCTAAAGGGGTCAAGGGATATGGGGAGAAAGCAGGGACAGGGTACTGAATTTGGATGATCAGCCATGATCTCATTCAATGGCGGAGCAGGCTCGAGGGGCCGAATGGCCTAATCCTGCTCCTATCTTCTATGCTATGCTTCTATGCTTCTTCATCCCAGAAGCCATCTTCTCAGTAAGGGGTTAGAATCGGTGTCTTATGAGCCATTCACGGACGGTCCTTTCAGTGGCAACAGTGTGCACCTCCCTCCCACGTTGGTGCTGCTGATCCTCCTCTTCATCATCCTTATCCTCCTCCTCTCCCTCTTCCTCCTCCTCCTCCTCCTTTGGTGGTGCACCAATCCCTGGTGGCAATGGCTGGGTCCTCATGATTGCAATGTTAGGAAGCATGCAGCACACAAAAATGAAGAGGGAGACTCGCTCGGGAGAGTACTGCAGGGCTCCCCCTTAGTGGTCCAGACACCGGAACCGTTGTTTCAAGACACCCGTCGTCTGCTCAATGAGGTTCCTGGTGGCGCTATGGCTCTCATTGTATTGGAGCTCAGCAGGAGTGTTGGGGTTACAGAGCGGTGTCATCAGCCAGGTGCAGAGTGGATAACTTTTGTCGCCGAGGAGCCATCCATAGGTTGATGCGGTGTTGGAAGATGTTGACGACACCGGTCTGGCGCAGGATAAAAGTATCGTGGCAGCTGCCAGATTA
This sequence comes from Squalus acanthias, assembly GCA_030390025.1. Classification (NCBI taxonomy): domain Eukaryota; kingdom Metazoa; phylum Chordata; class Chondrichthyes; order Squaliformes; family Squalidae; genus Squalus; species Squalus acanthias. The sequence goes on along the minus strand of JASTWF010000210.1, from coordinate 681,800 downwards.
TCGGGCAGTGACGGCGAGTATGAGCTGTCTGTGATCACAGACATACGTCACATTCAGAGAGTGGAAGCCCTTGTGGTTTCGGAACACCTCTGCATTCTCACGAGTTGCCCGCAATGCTACATGCGTGTAGTCAATGGTGCCCTGAACTATGGGGAAGCCCGCTATCCTCGCAAAACCACATGTGCGTTCACCCTGTTTGTCCCAGGTCATGGGGAGAGATGTACTGGCGTCTCCTCTTCTACGAAGCATTTGTCACCTCCCGGATGCAACAATGAACAGGGAAACAGGAGCTATTCACTGTGTCCCCAGTAGAAGCCTGAAAGGAACCGCTGACTGAGAAATTCAGTGCCACTGTCAGCTTCACTGCCACCGACAGAGATGTCCTGGTCCTGAGCTGAGGCTGCAGATCTGGTTGCAGGTGGCGGCAGAGCTCAGTGACCACCTCCTTTCTGAAGCCCAGCCATTGGAAACACTACTCCTCAGACAAATGGATATAGGAAGAGAATTGGTTCCTGAATACTCTGGGAGGGTAAGGTCTCCTGTGCAGAGGCCTGATGGCCCTCCTCCTTCTGGCCACGTTTGCCACTCTCACTCTGCGCCTCTGCTGCCTCTGAAGGTGAAGCTGGACGACCAGGCCCCGAGTTAGTGCAGCCCCCATCGAAGCTTCTAAATATCGTCAGAAGGAAGGTGACATAAAAATGAATCAACAAAGTGGTGCTCAGGACCCAAATCTCGTTCGGTCAGCTTTGAATCTCTCCAGACGTCTCTTTCCCTCTTTACATGCGTGTACCAAAAATTGTGCCGACAAGAAAAGGCAGGAAGCGGCCGCCTTTAATTAGTGCTCCCCCAGCCCCTCCCGTATGAAAACGTTCCCCTCTACCTGTCGTTCCTAGTGGCAGGCACTAAGGCAGGGGACGCGACTCAATATCCGGCCCGGGGCGCTACCGGGGCGTTGCACGCTCGACTGACGTCATGATCTGCAGGCGCAGGAGATCGTGGTGGTAGTGTTTATTGCCAGCGCAAAACAACTAGTCAATTTCCCGAGCGGCGCTAAATTAGCCGCGCTCGGGCACTAAAAATCTAGGGGGAGAAATTCAGTATCGCCCCATTTGGGGCTCAATTATCGGCCAGGTGCATAAATTAGCGCCTGGCGCTAATTATCGCCTCTGATTGCAAACTTGGCTTTTATCGCCCCTAGAATTGATTGGAGCGCTAAATCAGGCTTTTCACAGCTGTCTTAAGGTGCAAAGGCCACGGAGCGAGGCGTTACCTCAGAGCACTGGCGAAGCTCATTAGATGTCAGTTAGGAATGGAACACAGATACAATGGCGCCGGCCAGTTCTTAAAGGGGATGGTTGATCTTGCTCTCCATCCACATCCTGCTCATTGCAGCCTTGAATCTCGGCCTGGAGAGACCTGTACATCAAATCTGCTGGAAAGAACAACGGAGAGGCCCAGGGAAAGAGCTCAGAGTGCAGTCCCCACAGTTTCTTCTAAATCGATACAAGGAAGGGCAAATGAAAATGAACCTGCAAAGTGCTGCTCAGTACCCAAAACTCCTTCACACAGCGTTGAATCTCTCCAGAAGTCTCTCTCTCTCTCAGAATTCGTGGTGCAAAAATGTCACCAACAAAAATGCAGGAAGCGTTCGCCTTTAAATCGCGCTCGCCCAGTCCCTTCCTGACTGCAAAACGCTCCCCTCAACCTATCGTTGCTAGCAGCAGGCGGTAAGGCAGGAGGCGCCACACAATATCTCGTCCGGGGCGCTACTGGGCCGTTGCGCACGCGACTTATGTCACTATCTGCTGGCGCATGAGTTTGTGGCGGTACTGTTTAGCGCCGCCGCAGAATGTCTAGTTAATTTCGTGAGCGGCACAAACATCGCCAGCGTATGGGCGCTAGATGCTTTGTTCCGCATTGGTGCCCTCTTAAGGCACTAAGTGGAGGCGCTACCCAACCGACTTTCCCCCCACATGTTTAACTGTGTTTCCCATTTTGTCGTTCCCCATCCCATCCGCGCTGCTGTCAGCTATTGATTGTGAACATGATATCGTGTTACCAAGATTCAAATATTCTATATTCAACTCAGGCAAATTTTTATTGAAGGTGACTCTTTATTTAACGAATTTCAGTCTGCTACCTACACTGAACATTGGTAACAGATCAGAAGAATGCTGTCTTGGTTGAGGAGACATTCACCTCTGGCGAAAGATCATCGACCTGAAACGTTAACTCTGTTTCTCTCTCTCTCTCCACAGATGCTGCCTGACCCGTTGAGGATTTCCACCATTTTGTGTTTTCATTTCAGATTTCCAAAATCCGGAGAATTTTGTGTTTGTTTTCACCTAATGCTCGGTATGGTTACTTACACCGACTCACAGGAACAAATCCTGGCAGATCACATCCACATCTTTAAATGACTGAAATATCCGCTAATCATTCAGTTCCAGTCAGTGTCTCCTTGCCCACCCTCTCCAGTTCTGCACCAGTGGCACTGCTTCTGATGGTTTAAGTAGGATTACAAGGACAATTTACATTCTCACAAAATGTTCATTCAGACAGATTTCAATATATTTATTTCTAATCAATGTTTTAAATTTGTAATTGGATCCCATGGCCGTCTGTCACAGTACGGTGCATCTGTCAGTGAGACCCAGAGTGATTCTCTATTGCCTCCTGCTGTACTTCAGGATAAACAATCCCAGCCGATTGTAACTGAAGTACTGAGGATAAGAAAATCCTTTGATATCTTCTCCTCTAATATTCTCTGCACAAGTTGGAAACAACAGCTGAAAAAGTACAAGGATAAATCTCTTCCATTTGTGTTCAGATACTTTACAACAGCCACCGGTGGCACTGTGCCTGTGGGATAAATCATCTGATTTCGATGCTGATAAATGCATTTAGTGGTACATTACCTGGTCAACCATCACTAATTCAGAGTCCATTATTTGCAATGTTACTGGGCAAATCTTCCTTTCAATGAGCTAGAATTTGTGTATTTCAAAAAAAATGCAGAAAACTCAATCTTCAAAACATATCTGACAGCCCAGTTATCTTTATAACTGCAGTGCACTTGTATTTATTATCTCAGCATTGTCATATTACATCCGTACATTTTACATACAATTGCCTGTAATTATTACATGCCAAGGTTGCAGTTTCTGTATTTTGCTGTTGCACTCATTTTCAGTTCTAAATAGAATGGATATTGTAACCAGGAGCAGGAATCCAAGCGGGATTTCCCGCTCACTAACACAGAAGCGAAATGTACCGCTCCAAATGCTGACTGACCCCGGGACATGAAGGCTTCCTGAGAGGGTCTGGTCCTTTGTGTCCCTGGTACCTCGGGCGGTGCTTTTGTCTGCTGGGCTAAATATAGATCGATCATTTAATCTCTCCTTGATCAAACATCTGTTACTTTCATATTGTATTTATTCCCATTTCATTTATTGATTCCACAATATATTCCCGATTATTCTTACAATAAACCCTGTATTCAGCTCCACAGGCAATAGGATTAGATTATATCATTGAATGTCGCTCGTGAGTTGCAGATTTCAACCTGAATACCATCAAACTGCTGCCTTTGCTCACAGCCTGATGTATAATTTCTCTGTTTATTTCCCTTCCTCACAGTGAACTTAATGACGATTGTGATACTGTCTCGGGGAAAGTGCGGACTCTCCAAATGTGTCACTCGCTACCTGTTGGCCATGGCATCGGCGGATCTACTGGTCGTTATCCTCGACCTGATATTGAGGCACATTCCGATTCTTTATAGTGAACAGTTTCATTTCCTGCGGGGCATCCGCGTGTGTAATATCCACGCCGTCCTGCTGTTCGCAGCCACAGACTGTTCTGTCTGGTTCACCGTCACTTTCACCTTTGATCGATTTGTAGCCATTTGTTGCCAGAAGCTGAAAACTAAATATTGCACCGAGAAAACGGCGGCTGTGGTTCTGGGAACAGTGACTGTGCTGAGCGGTTTAAAGAACATCACCTGGTATTTTATGTTCACAGATCGGTATTGGCTTCAGAACGACCCCTGGTTTTGTTATGTCACAATGGATGTTGTATATTCACTGGTCTGGGGACCAATCGAGTTCCTTCATTATATTCTCACCCCGTGTGTCCCATTTGTGGTAATTCTGCTGCTCAATGGTGTCACCGTCAGACACATTTTAGTGGCCAACAGAGCCCGCAGGAGACTCCGGGGTCCCAGCAGTGGGGAGAGTGCCAGAGACCCAGAAATGGAGAGCCGCAGGAAATCCATAATTTTACTGCTTGTTATCTCCGGCAATTTCATCCTGTTATGGGCCGTGTTTATGGTGTATTCTATAAGCAGCCGGATGTGGAATTTGGCGAATGAGTCTGGAAAACTACCTTATTATGTAATGGAAGTGGGATTCATGCTGCAGCTGCTGAGTTGCTGCACAAACACTGGGATATACGCCGTAACCCAGACGAAGTTCAGAGAGCAGTTGAAGAATGTGGGGAAATATCCCTTTACTCTGATTGTAAAATACATTAAAAGATGAGAAAAAGCAGAGACTTTGCAGCCTGAGAGTTCCCTGGGTCTGATATTGTGGCGAGCCACTCTCCACAGTGCCGGGCCGGCGGGGCCAGTGTTCTGGGACATTCACACGTTCACTCACACACTGTCTACACTGGGCTCACTGGGCCTGATATTGTGGCGCCCGGCACAAAGATGGCGGCTCTGGTGCGCCGCACAAAGATGGCGGCTCTGGCGCCCTGCACAAAGATGGCGGCTCTGGGGGCCCGGCACAAAGATGGTGCCTCTGGGGATCCGCACAAAGATGGTAGCCCTCATCGGGGCCTTTCCCTGGCGGCGGGAGGCGAGCATCCGGAGGGCGGCAGCAGTTGGACTCCCATTTACCGTTAGAGCGGGCGACGAGGCGGAGCAGCCTGGCCTGGCCCGTCCCACAGGAGCAGGAGCAGCCCCGCCCGGGGAGGAGGAGGCCCGGAACCAGGACTCTATAAATCATTGTAATACTTTATAATACTTTAAAATCATTACACCACTTTCCAAATCTTTATATCCCTTTATAAATCATTATGACCATAAATAAGACATTATGATGCATTTTAAATCATTATGACACATAATAAATCATTTTTATAATTCATTATTGGGATGTGGGCATCGCTGACAAGGCCAGCATTTATTGCCCATCCCTAATTGCCCTGGAGAGGGTGGTGGTGAGCCGCCTGAGACAAGCGAGTGTCTTGCTGGGCCATTTCAGAGGCCAGTTAAGAATCAATAACATTGCAATGGGTCTGGAGTCACATATTAGCTAAGGACGGCAGATTTCCTTCCCTAAAGGCCATTAGTGAACCAGATGGGTTTTTACGACAATCCGGTACTTTCATAGTCTAGTCTACTCAATCTCTCCTCATAGGAAAACCCCCCATCCCAGGAAACAGTCTGGTGAACATTCGCTGCACTCCCTCTATGGCAAGGATATCCATCCTTAGGTAAGGCGACCAAAACTGTACACTATACTCCAGCTGTGATCTCACCAGGGCCCTATATAATTGCAGTAAGAAGTCTTTACTTTTATAATCAAATGCTCTTGTATTAAAGGCCAACATACCATTTGCTTTCCTAATTGCTTGCTGTACCTGCAGGTTAACGTTCAGTTATTCGTGCAGAAGGAAAGCCAGGTCCCTCTGAACACCAACATTTCCCAATCTCTCACCATTTCAAAAATAATCTGCTTTTCTAATTTTCCTACCAAAGTGGATAACTTCACATTTCTCCACCTTATATTCCATCCACATATTACGTCCATGTAAGTTATAAGAATATTAATCACAATGCAACCAGACAATCAACAAATATAAAGTGCTGTAGTTCTTTAATTCGCAGTATTAAAAAGAACTGAACAAAATGGGTATCCGTATTTTCAACTTCAATCACTTACATTAATAAACGTTGTTTACTCATATGTTGATGTAAAGATTTATAATTTACCAATTTCGCTTCGAATGTTTTGCTCTCAAACATTCTCCACAATATTATTGCCTGCTCTTATCACGAAAAGTGTTGAATATTTTAGTTACTTCGCAATTAAAAGCGGGGAAGAAACTTAATTGTACTCACAATTTTTAATCTCCTACATCAAACATTCAAACCAAATCGAATTTTTCGTTATCAGTTTAATGAAAGTATGTTCTTTGTCTTTCTCAATAAACAGAGGGGTTTCTTATAAAGTAGCACCCTGCAATTTTTATATATAATTACATAACTCATGTTTCTATTAACACTCCACTAAATGTTTAAGAGGAAATCTATATTACATTATTTTTTAAATTTATTTTTATTCGTTTTGTGCGATCAGGGCGTCGCTGGCACGGCCAGCATTTATTGCCCATCCCTAGTTGCCCTTGAGAAGGTGGTGGTGAGCCGCCTTCTTGGACTGCTGCAGTCCGTGTGGTGAAGGTACTCCCACTGTGCTGTTAGGGAGGGAGTTCCAGGATTTTGACCCAGCGACGATGAAGGATCGGCGATATGCTTCTGAGTCAGGATGGTGTATGACTTGGAGGGGAACTTGAAGGTGGTGGTTTCCCCATGCGCCTGCTGTCCTTGTCCTTCTAGGTGGAAGAGGTTGCGGGTTTGGGAGGTGCTGATGAAGAAGCCTTGGCGAGTTGCTGCAGTGCACACTTCAGCCACGGTACGCTGGTGGTGGAGGGGGTGATTGTTAAAGGTGGTGGATGGTCTGCCAATCAAACGGGCTGCTTTGTCCTGGATGGTGTCGGGCCTCTTGAGTGTTGTTGGAGCTGCACTCATCCAGGCAAGTGAAGAGTATTCCATCACACTCCTTACTTGTGCCTTTTAGATGGTGGAAAGGCTTTGGGGAGTCAGGAGGTGAGACACTCGTCGCAGAATTACTAGCCTCTGACCTGCTCTTGTTGCCATATTATTTATGTGGCTGGTCCAGTTAAGTTTCTGGTTAATGGTGACCCCCAGGATGTTGATAGTGGGGGATCCGGCGATGGTAATGACATTGAATATCAAGGAGAGGTGGTTAGACTCTCGCTTGTAGGAGATAGACATTGCCTGGCACTTCTGTGGCGCGAATGTCACCTGCCACATATAAGCCCAAGCCTGAACGTCGTCCAGGTCTTGTTGCAAACGGGCATAGACTGCTTCATTATCTGTGGAGTTGTGAATGGCGCTCAACACTGTGCAGTCATCAGCGAACATCCTCATTTCTGACCTTATGTTGCAGGGAAGGTCATTGATGAAGCAGCTGAAGATGGTTTGGCCTAGGACACTGCCCTGAAGAAATCCTGCAGCGATGTCCTGGGGCTGTGAGGATTGACCTTCAACCACCACAACCATCTTCCTTTGTGCTGGGTATGACTCCAGCCAATGGAGAGTTTTCCCACTGAATCCCAACAACTTCAGTTTTACTAGGGTTCCTTGATGCCAGACTCGATCAAATGCTGAATTGATGTCAAGGGAAAGTCACTCTCACCTCACCTCTGGAATTCAGCTCCTTTGTCCATGTTTGGACCAATGCTGTAATGAGGTCGGGAGCCGAATGGTCTTGGCGGAACCCAAACATGGCATCAGTGAGCAGGTTATTGTTGAGTAGGTGCCGCTTGATAGCACTGTCGATGACACCATCCATCACTTTGCTGAGGATTGAGAGTAGACTGATGGGGCAGTAATTGGCCGGGTTCGATTTGTCCTGCTTTTTTGTGGACAGGACATACCTGGGCAGATTTCAACATTACCCCCGAATGCTGATGTAAAGTATCCCCTTCAATGCTGTCCTCAAACATACAACAAAAAACATAAAATAAAGTCTAATTCCATACGGAGCTCAAATCAGAAAGTGAATAAAGTGGTTAAACTTCCTAAGAAGGCGGTGAGGTTAACTCTCCCCAGCTTTGGCGATGAGTTGGGATCAGTTTTGGAGATTTATTTTCCTCCTTTTCTGCTGCCGTTCCCTCTGTCTCTCAGACTCTGAGGTACAAACGGGAGCACAAACTTTTCCCCTCTCTCGCAACATGATTTAAATAATCCGGATAAACTATTTCAAAAAGGGGACGAGCCCTGTCAAAATTGAACTGGGACTTACCACGAAACATTCAACATCACTTTCCCATATCCTGTTCCGGCTTTAAACAATTTGCAGAATTTTAAAAAAACTCAAAGTTTTGTTTCAACGCGGGGCTAAAAAATGTTTGTTTTCGCCTCCTTCCAGCGGCCATTGTACCATTGTTTACGCGCTGCGCCTCCACCTGTGGTGTTCCAAAGTGCGGCCGCCGCTCAGTCCCCGGGAACGGACTACATGCGTCTCCAGGGAAAAATACTGAAGGAATCCCGAGACAACACTCGCCGGCTTCCAAGGCTCCACATCTCAGCAAATATTGCTCCAATTCTGATCGTCTCTGTGAGGTCACAAACGGCTCTGTGAGGATTCGCGGGTCATTGGGTATTGGACCCCTCCGCCCACTCCAGCTCACTGCACTGCCTGTGAATTTCAGTGCGCGGGACCTTACAGATCGCCGCGCACCCACGCACCTTACAGGGAACATTGCACAGCTAATCAGGCAGCATCTGTGGAGAGACAAACAGAGTTAATGTTTCAGGTCGATGACCTTTCATCAGAACTGGCAAATGTTCCAGATGTAACAGATTTTAAGCAAGTACAGAGGCAGGGAAAGGGGGGATCGGAGGAAAGAACAAAAGGGAATGTCTGTGCTGTACCTGCCCTGGGTGTGTTTGGTGGGATTGGGTAGCGGGAGCTTTACTCATGCTGTACTTGCCTTGGGAGAATTTGATGGCACAGTGTAGAGGGAGATTTACCCTATGACTAACAGGTGCTGCAAAATGAGAGATTACACAATGGTGAGGTGCAGAGGGATCTGGGGGTCCTTGTACATGAATCACAAAAAGTTAGCATGCAGGTACAGCAAGTAATTAGGAAGGCAAATGAAGTGTTGGCCTTTATTGCAAAGGGAATGGAGTATAAAAGTAGTGAAGCCCGGTTACAACTGTACAGGGCCTTGGTGAGACCAGACCTGGAGTACTGCGTACAGTTTTGGTCTCCTTATTTCAGGAAGGATATACTTACATGGGAGGCAGTTGAGAGAAGGTTCATGAGGTTGATTCCGGAGATGAAGGTGTTGTCTTAAGAAGAAAGTTTGAAGCAGGTTGGGCCTAAACTCATTGGAGTATAGAAGAATGAGAGCGGATCTTATTGAAACATATAAGATTCTGAAGGGGCTTGACAGCGTAGATGCAGAGAGGATGTTTCCCCTCATGGGGGAATTCAGAACTATGGGGCATAGTTTCAGAATAAGGGGCCACCCATTTATATCGGAAATTAGGAGGAATTTCTTCTCTCAGAGGGTCGTGAATCTTTGGAATTCTCTTCCCCAGAGAACTGTGGAGGCTGATTCATTGAATAGATTTAAGGTGGAGATAGACAGATTTTTGAAAGGTAAGGGAATCAAGGGTTATGGGTAGCGGGCAGGGACGTGGAGTTGAGTTGAGGCCAAGATCAGATCAGCCATGATCTTATTGAATGGCATAGCTGGCTCGAAGGGCCAAATGACGTACTCCTGCTGCTACATCTTGTGTTCTTATGTTCTTATGCACCTGCCATGGAAATGTTTGATGAGGCAGTGTAGAATTAGCTTTTACCTGTACCTAACGCATGCTGTACCTGCTCTTGGAGTATTTGATGGGTAATGTAAAAGGTACATTAATCTATTACATTACATAGAATTTACATCACAGAAACATGCCATTCGGCCCAACTGGTTCATGCCGCTGATTATGCTCTAGACGAGCCTCCTCCCACCCTACTTAATCTCACATCCTTCTATTCCTCTGACCCTCATGTACTTATACAGCTTTCCCTAAAATTCATCTATGTTATTTGCCTCAACTACTCCATGTGGTAGCGAGTTCCACAGTGGAACTAAAGGTACTGAGAACCTGCAACTCGTACCAGATTTCAGAAGAGCAAGCCTCACCAAAATGGCAGATGATTTGGAACGGAGAAATTGGCTAATGAGACCGATGTAGAATACGAAAATACGTACTTACGAACATACGAATCAGGAGCAGGAGTAGGCCAATCGGGCCAACCAGCCTGCTCCGCCATTCAATAAGATCATGGCTGATCTGATTACTTCACATTCCCGCCTACCCCCGATAACCTTACACTCCCTTGCTTTTCAAGAATCTATCTACATCTGCCTTAAAAATATTCAGAGACTTTGCTTCTACCGTCCTCTGAGGAAGAGAGTTCCAAAGATTCAGTACCCACTGTGAGAAAAAAATTCTCCTCATCTCTGTCTTAAATGGGCAACCCCTTATCTTCAAACAGTGACACCTATATAATAGTCACTTGCAATGCAATAGCACATTACAATGGAATATCGCTGCATTATAATAGTGCTTTAAAGTGGAATCTGCCTTTGCAATGGAATCTGACTTTGCAGTATAATATTGATTTGCAATGCAATAGCACATTGCAATGGAATATCACTTTGCAATATAATAGTCATTTGCAATGCAATAGCACTTTGCAATGGAATATAGCTTTGCAATATAATCGTCATTTGAAATGCAATAGCACATTGGAATGGAATATCACTTTGCAATATAATCGCCATTTGCAATGCAAAAGCACATTGCAATAGAATTTCGCTTTGCAATATAATAGTCATTTGCAATGCAATAGTACATTGCCATGGAATATCACTTTGCAATATTATAGTCATTTGAAATACAATAGCATTTTGCAATGTAATATCACTTTGCAATATAATAGTCATGTCAATGCAATAGCACATTATAATGGAATATCGCTTTTCAATATAATCTTCATTTGCAATGCAATAACACATTGCAATGGAATGTAACTATGCAATATTAGTGTCATTTGCAATGCAAAAGCACATCGCAATGGAAAATCAAATTGCAATATAATCAGAATTTGCAATGCAATTGAACATTTCAATGCAATATCACTTTGCAATATAATAGTAATTTGTAATGCAATAGAACATGGCAATGGAATATCACTTTGCAAAATAATAGTCATATGCAACGCCATAGCACATTGCAATGGAATATCACTTTGCAATATAATAGTCATGTGCAATGCAATAGCAGATTGCAATGGACAATCAATTTGCTATATAATAGTCGTTTGCAATACAATAGCACATTGCAATAAAATATCACTTTGCCATAGAATAGTCATTTTTAATGCAATAGAAAATTGCAATGGAATATCACTTTGCTATATAATAGTCATTTGCAATGCAATAGCCCATTGCAATAGAATATCACTTTGCAATGTAATAGTCATTTGCAATGCAATAGCAAATTGCAATGGAATATCACTTTACAATATAATAGTCATTTGCAATGCAATAGCATATTGCAATGTAATATCGCTGTGCAGTATAATCGTCATTTGCAATTCAATAGCACATTGCAATGGAATACCTGATGGCCTGCATCCCACGGTCTTAAAATAAGTGGCTGCAGAGATAGTGGATGCTTTGGTTGTAATCTACCAAAATTACCTGGATTCTGGAATGGGAGCAGTGGATTGGAAAACTGCAAATGTAATGCCACTATTCAAGAGAGGAGGGGGGCAGAAAGCAGAAAGCTATAGGCCAGTTAGCCTAACATAGGTCTTTGGGAAAATGCTGGAATCCATTATTAAGGGGGTAATAGCAGGACATTTAGAAAATCATAAGACAATCAAGCAGAGTCAACCTGGTTTTATGAAAGTGAAATCGTGTTTGACAAATTTGCTGGAGTTCTTTGAGGATGTAACAAACAGGGTGGATAAAGAGGAACCCGTGGATGTAGTGTATTTGGATTTCTAGAAGGCATTTGATAAGGTGCCACATAAAAGGTTACTGCACAAGATAAGAGCGCATGGGGATGGGGGTAATATTTTTGCATGGATAGGGGATTGACTAACTAACAGAAAACAGAGAGTCATGAACAATGGGTCATTTTCCGGATGGCAATCAGTAACTAGTGGGGTGCCACAGGGATCAGTGCAGGAGCCTCAACTATTTACAATCTTTATCAATTACTTGGATGAAGGGACCGAGTGTACTGTAGCCAAATTTGCTGATGATACAAAGATAGTTGGGTTGGCAAGTTCTGAGGAGGAGACAAGGAGTCTGCAAAGGGATATAGATAGGTTAAGTGAGTGGGCAAAAAATTGGCAGATGGAGTATAATGTGTTAAAATGTGAGGTTACCACTTTGGAAGGAAGAATGAAAACGCAAATTATTATTTAAATTAAGTGAGACTACAAAATGCTGTGGTACAAAGGTATTTGGGGGTCCTAGTACATGAAGCACGTAAAGTTAGCATGCAGGTACAGCAAGTAATTAAGAAGGCTAATGGAATGTTGGCCTTTATTGCAAGGGGTATGGATTATATAAGTAGGGAAGTTTTGATGCAAATTTACAGGGCGCTGGTGATACCGCACCTGGAGTACTGCGTACAGTTGTGGTCTCGATATTTAAGGAAGGATACACTTGCATTGGGGGGCAGTACAGAGAAGGTTCGCTAGGTTGATTCCTAGGATGAAGGGGTTGATGTATGACGAAAGTTTGAGCAGGTTGGGCCAATACTCATAGGCGTTTAGAAGAATGAGAGGTGACCTTATTGAAACATATAAGATTCTGAGGGGGATTGAAAGTAGGATGCTGAGAGGATGTTTCCTCTAGTGGGGGTATCTAGAACTAGGGGGCATAGTTTCAGACTAAGGGGTCGCTGAATTAAGTCGGAGATGAATTAAATTTCTTCTCTCAGAAGGTCGAGAATCTTTGGAAATCTCTACCCCAGAGAGCGGTGGAGGCGGAGTCATTGAATATATTCATGGCAGAGATTGACAGACATTTGAATGAGAAGGATGTCAAGGGGTATGGGGAGAAAGCGGGAAAGTAGTGCTGAGGCCAAGATTGGTTCAGCCATGATCTTATTGAATGGCGGAGCAGGCTCGAGGGGCCGATTGACCTACTCATGCTCCTGTTTCTTATGTTCTTATCACTTTGCAATATAATCGTCATTTGCAATGCAATAGCAAATTGCTCTCTTTCAAATTCTTAGAATATCTGTTCTCAATTTCTCTCAGGATCTCTCTCAGGCCTATTATTCGAGAGAGAAATGTTAAAATTAAACAGAACCTGCTCCAAAGACACAAGAGATGCCGAACTAGAATGTGTGCCAACATCTTCTGCCTCATCTGGTCTGGGAACGTTGGGTTTTGTATATTCCACCATCTCCTTTGTTTGAAGTCTCTGGCCTTGGCCAGACATTTTTTAAACATGTCCTTGTCTCGGGGTGTTTACAATAAACACCTTGCATCCTGTGTCGTTCAGAACAGGAAAAGCATGTCCCTTGCCAGTGTGCTTCCCTGGGCTATCCTTGGATTAGCATGATAATGGACAGGGCCCCTAGGGGAGCAAAGCCAACATGTCAATGGCTCCAGCGGTGGAATCTGCCATCTGCTAACCTGGTGGGAGGGTCACAGTCCCAATCCCTGCTCCCTCCAGGAGATGGGACATCTCTTTCAGTCTGCTGTGTGTGTTTGTTGTGCAGTGTGCAATTTCTCTCTGTCTGAATCATTAACTCTTTAGATCCTCTGGTTTCTAACCGGGGTTTGTTCGTAATGGGATGTTGTTAAGAGATTTTCTGTGTAACCGAGAGAGGGAGATCTGGGCTCTTGCTGTGCATTTTTTGCTTTGTTTCTTAACCAATCTCCTTCTATCTCTCTTCTCCCAATGACATTTATTATATTTGCAAAGCTGTAAAAAGATGCAGAGTGAGCGAGAGAGCTTTGGGATGAGGAATGCATTGGACAAGAGCTTTCTCCGCATTGGCCAATCCGAGATCTTCTTCCCGAGGCTGCACATAATGGGCCCCCGTGAGTTTGTGTCTGTATATTACCCCGGGGTTGCATTTCCTCTCGGGGACCCTGGGATTCTGGTGCCTCGGGTTAACTTGTTACTGTTGGGTTGTGGGCCTTGAGTTTTCAACAAGTTTAAAGCCTGGGGTTCAAGAAGCCCCAGCCTTGCAATGTGTCAGAAACATGTTAACCCCTGGTGCGGGACAAAGAATCCCCCCAAGAGGAAAGTAAATTCCTCTACGTGAACCTGTGCAAGTCTGGTTATAATTGTAGAATAATCCTGGTGTTTCGGGCAGTGCAATGATTTTGACGGTTAAATGAGATGCGCGGTGGCCAATTTTAATCAATTTTACTGGGGTTCTCAGTGTGGATTTATTACTGTGTCTATTTCACTCTAGCTTTCGCTCTCTCTCTCTATCTTTCTCTGTCTTTCTCTGTCTTTCTCTTTTATGTGGCTGGATGTGAAATGTTGTTTTATAACACTCCTGTGAAGCGCCCTGGGAGGATTTACTACATTAAAGGTACTATACAAAGATAAGTTGCTGTTGTTATCTCTCTCCAGCTTTCCCCGTCTTTCCCCAGCTTTCTCTCTTTCTAGATCTCTCTCTAGATCTCTCTCTCTAGCTTTCCCTTTCTCTCTCTCTAGCTTTCTCTCTCTCTCTCTCTCTCTAGCTTTCCCTTTCTCTCTCTCTAGCTTTCTCTCTCTCTCTCTCTAGCCTTCTCTCTCTCTCTCCAGCTTTCTCTCTCTCTAGCTTACTCTGTCTCTTTGCAAAGCAAACGAATTTTTCCCCCTTAAAATTTAAAAGATGCCGCCCGCAGCAATGTGATTTGTCGTCATTTTAAATGACAGGAACATTTCAGAGTACATTTCAATCAAGATTAAAGCTGAGATAGAGAGAAAGAAACAGAGAGAGCAGCTGAGTGAATGAAAAATAGGGACAGAGATGGGAACCTGGAGAGGAACAGAGAGAGTGGAGAGTGAACAAAAGAGAGGGAGAGAGAGAGATAGTGACAGGGGGCGTTTACAGCAGGCGACAGGAAGAGGGGGCGAGGAAGGGGAAGAAGTAGATCCCATTCTCCACTTGCTCCTTCCAATCTCTCTGCGAGCTTGGGTGTGAGCTGTGGGTCGAATCGAGTTTTTCAGTGGCCAGTTCTTGGCCCCGCTCCTGTGTGGGGCTTGAGTTTTCTCTCTCTATCTCCTTCTGTATCAGTCACTACACAGAGTTACACACCTTTCTCTCTCTCTCCCTCTGTTGGTTTCTCTTTATCACAGGACACTCAGTTGCATGCCTAGCTCTACCGCCCTCTGCTGGTGTCTCTCTGATGTCGTGGGGACAATATTTATCCCTCAACCAACATCACTGAACAGACCATCCGGTTGTTATCACACTGTTGCTTGTGGGAGCTTGCTGTTCTCAAATTGGCTGCCGTGTTTCCTACAGTACAACAGTGACTACATTTCAAAAATGAGCTCATTGGCTGTAAAGCGCTCCTGAGGTTCTGAAATTAAAGTCCTCAACATGACCCGACTACAGGCTTTTTATAATTCCTGAATAATGCTGGTGTTTTGGACAGTGTGATGATTTTATCGGTTAAGTGAAATGCGCGCTGGCCATTTTAATTCACTTTACTGGGGTTCTGAGTGTGGAGTTCTCTCTGTCTCTCACTCTATTCCCTCTGTCTCTCAATTTCGCTCCATTTTCCTTGTCTCTCAATTTCTCTATTTAACCCTAAAATACGTAAACAATGCCGCCCACAGCAAGAGGATTTGTCAATATTATAAATGGTGACAAAGAAACATTTCAGAGTACATTTCAATCACGACTAAATCCGAGATAGGGATAAATAAAAGGGAGAGAGAGAGAGGGAGAGGCAGAGGGAGAGACACAGAGAGTTGACAGGGATAAACACCATTTTAATTCATTTTTCTGAGGTTCTGAGTGTGGATTTATCTGTGTCTCTCTTTCTACATCTTTCCTTCTGTCTGTCTCTTTCTCTTTCCTCTGTCTGTCTGTCTCTTTCACTCCCTCTGTCTGGCTGTCTCTCTCTCTCTCTCCCTCTGTCTCTCTCTCTCTCTCTTTCTCTCCCTCTGTCGGTCGCTCTCTATCTCTCCCTCTCTCTGTATCTCTCTTTCTCACCCTCTCCCTCTGTCGGTCTCTTTCAGCCTTAACTCTGTTTAAAAATGACAGAAAGCAATGATATGTTTCTTATTTCAAATGTTTTGTCTTTCAATACTCCTGTGCAGCGCCTTGGGACGTTTTACTATGTTAAAGGCTCTGTATAAATACAAGTTGTTGATGTCTCTCTTTCTCTCCTCTTTCCCTCTGTCTCTCTTTCTCTCCACCTTTGACTGTCTCTCAATTTCTCTATTTAACCATTTAATACGTAAACAGTGCTGCCCACAGCAATTGGATTTGTCGTTATTTTAAATGGTGAGACAGAATCATTTCAGAGTACATTTCAATCACGATTAAATCCGAGATAGGGAGAAATAAAAGGGAGAGAGAGAGAGAGAGATACAGAGGGAGAGACACAGAGAGTTGACTGGGATAAACACCATTCATTTTACTGAGGTTCTGAGTGTGGATTTCTCTGTCTCTCTCTTTCTACATCTTCCCTTCTGTCCGTCTCTTTCTCGCCCTCTGTCTGTCTGTCTCTCTCTCCCTCTGTCTGTCTCTCTCCCTCCCTCTGTCTGTCTCTCTCTCCCTCCCTCTGCCTGTCTCTCTGCCTCCCTCTGTCTGTCTATCTCCCTCCCTCTGCCTGTCTCTCTCTCTCCCTCCCTCTGTCTGTCTCTCTCTCTCCCTCAATCTGTCTCTCTATAGCTCTCGCTCTGTCTGTCTCTCTCTATATCTCCCTCTGCCTGTCTCTCTCTTTCTCTCCCTCTGTCTGTCTCTCTCTTTATCTCTCTCTGTCTGTATCTCTTTTTTTTACCCTCTCCCTCTGTCTGTCTATTTCAACATTAACTATGTTTAAAAAATGACATAGAGCAATGAGATGTTTTCTTTCTCTCCATCTTTGACTGCCTCTCAATTTCTCTATTCTGCCCTTTAATAAGTAAAAATGCCGTCCACAACAATTGGATTTGTCGTTGTTTTAAACGGTGAGCCAGAAACATGTCAGAGTACATTTCAATCAAGATTAAATCCAAGATAGGGAGAAATAAAAGGGTGAGAAAGAAAGCGAGACAGAGGGAGAGAGAAACAGGGAGAGAGAGAGGGAGAGAGAGGCAGAGGGAGAGACACAGAGGGAGTTGACTGGGTTAAACACACATGGAGAGGCACAGGCTCTGGGGTTCTCCAGTGTGCAGTCACTGCCCCGCTCCCAGCCTCTGCAGAAAAGCCCCTCTGTCACACCGTTCCAGAATGTCAAGATTCAAAAATAAATGCCGGACGGTGATTTTAATAAGTGTCCCATAGGAATCAGCAGCTTAATGCCAGTTTAAAGAGAGAGTTTCGAACTTTCTGGGGAGTGAGGGGATGTCCCCAGCCTTGGAATACACACCCCTGAGGGGGAGGAGGTTACAGCGGGCGCGATGGAGAGGGGGCGAGGAAGGGGAAGAAGTAGGTCCCATTCCCCACTTGCTCCTTCCAATCTCTCTGCGAGCTTGGGTGTGAGCTGTGGGTGGAATCACTGGGAACTGTTCTTGGCCCCGCTCCTGTGTGGGGCCTGTTCTTTCTCTCTCTATCTCCTTCTCTATCGCTCACTGCACAGAGTTACACACCTCTCTCTCTCTCTCTCGGTGTCTCTCTATCGCTGCACAGAGTTACACACCTTTCTCTCCCTCTCCTGGTGTCTCTCTATCACTACACAGAGTTACACACCTTTCTCTCTCTCCCCCCCTCCTGGTGTCTCTCTATCACTACACAGAGTTACACACCTCTATCTCTCTACTGGTGTCTCTCTATCACTACACAGAGTTACACACCTTTCTCTCCCTTTCCCTCTCCTGGTGTCTCTCTATCACTACACAGAGTTACACACATTTATCTCCCTCTCCCTCTCCTGGTGTTTCTCTATCACTACACAGAGTTACACACATTTCTCTCTCTCTCTCCCTCTGTTGGTGTGTCTCTATCACTACACAGAGTTACACACCTTTCTCTCCCTTTCCCTCTCCTGGTGTCTCTCTATCACTACACAGAGTTACACACATTTATCTCCCTCTCCCTCTCCTGGTGTCTCTCTATCACTACACAGAGTTACACAACTTTCTCTCTCTCTCCCTCTCCTGGTGTCTCTCTATCACTGCACAGAGTCCCACACATTTCTCTCTCTCTCCCTCTGTTGGTGTGTCTCTATCAGGGCACACTCAGTTGCATGCCTATCGCTACCTCCCTCTGCTGGTGTCTCTCTCTGATGTCCTGAGGCCAACATTTATCTCTCAACCAACATCACTGAAACCGATCATCTGGTTATTAACACATTGTTGTTTGTGGGAGCTTGCTGTGCACAAATAGGCTGCCGCCTTTGCTGTAGAGCGCTCCTGAGTTTGTGAAATTAATGTCCTCCGTGTGAACCCGTGCAAAGGCTTGTTATTCCAGAATAATGCAGGTGTTTTGGGCGATGCGATGATTTTGTCGGTTAAATGAGATGCGTGGTGGCCATTTTAATTCATTTCACTGGGGTTCTGAGTGTGGATTTATTACTGTGTCTATTTCCCTCCTTCTTGCTCTGTGTCTCTCTCCATCTTTCTCTGTTATGTGGCTCGATGTCAAATTTTGTTTTATAACACTCCTGTGAAGCGCCCTGGGAGGTTTTACTACATTAAATTAACTATATAAATACAAGTTGTTGTTGTTGTGTCTCTCAAGTTTTCCCCGTCTCCCTCTCTGAACGTTTAACATCTAAAAAATGCTGCACACAGCAATGTGAGTTGTCGTCATTTCAAATGGTAGACAGAAACATTTCAGAGTACATTTCAATCAAGATTAAAGCTGAGATAGAGAGAAAGAAATAGAGAGAGAGAGCAGATGAGTGAATGAAAGAGAAATAGGGACAGAGATGGGGACCTCGATAGGAACAGAGAGAGGGGGAGAGAAAATGAAAGCGAGGGAGAGAGAGATAGGGACAGAAAGAGAGAGGGGGAGAGAGAGAGTGAGAGAGAGGGGGACACAGATGGACGTGACTGTTAAATCTTCAGAAGTGGGAGATGCACTGTAACATTTAATGCTCACACAGCACCAATCCTGGGCCGAGCGGGTACAGGGGACAGGGAGAGGGAGAGACACGGGGATCGCCAGTGTTTGTGCTTTTACAATGAGGCAGAAACAGATGGCGAGATAGGCAGAGAGAAAGAAACGGAGAGGCAGAAAGTCAGTGGGAATAAAAGATAAAGAGAGAGAGGGAGGGAGAAGGAGAGTCACAGAGGGAGAGAGAGAGAGAGAGAGAGAAGGAGATAGAGAAACAGAGGGAGAGAGAGAGAGCGAGAGAGACAGGGAGAGCGAGAGTGAGACACTCACAAACAGACAGAAACAGAGGGAGAGAGAGACAGAGGGAGAGAGAGACACACAGAAACTGAGGGAGAGAAACAAGGAGAGAGAGAGAGACAGAGAGACAGGAGGAGTTGACTGGGTTAAACACACAGGCTCTGGATAGGCTGGTGTTGTTTTCTTTGGAATAGAGGAGTCTGAGGGAGATTAAATGGAGGTTAATAAATTTATGAGGGGCCTAGATAGAGTTGATGGGAAGGACTTATTTTCTAAAAAGGGCTCCAAGAGGAAAGGAAAATCCTCAATGTGAACCCGTGCTTCTTATAATTCCAGAATAATGCTGGTGTTTTGGGAAGTGCGATGAATTTGTCGGTTAAATGTGATGCGCAGTGGCCATTTTAATTCATTTTGCTGTAGTTCTGAGTGTGGAGTTCTCTCTGTATCTCCCTCTCTTCCCTCTGTCTCTCAATTTCTCTCCATTTTCCTTGTCTCTCAATTTCTCTATTTAACACTTTAATATGTAAACAATGCCGCCCACAGCAATTGGATTTGTCGTTATTTTAAATGGTGAGACAGAAACATTTCAGAGTACATTTCAATCACGATTAAATCCGAGATATGGAGAAATAAATGGGAGAGAGACAGAGCGAGAGAGGAACAGGGAGAGAGAGAGATAAACCGGGAGAGAGAGAGAGAAACCAGGGGAGAGAGAGAGATAAATCGAGTGAGAGAGAGAGAGAGAGAGAGAGAGAAAGTGGGAGAGAGAGAGAGAGAAACCGGGAGAGAGAGAGAGAGAGTCAGACAGACAGAGAGAAACTAAGAGAGAGAGAGAGAAAGGAACAGGGAGAGAGAGAGACACACACACAGAAACCAAGAGAGAGAGAGAGAGAGAACACGGGAGAGAGAGAGAGAGAGAAACCAGGAGACAGAGAGAGAAAGGAACAGGGAGAGAGAGATACACACACACACACAGAGAAACCATGAGAGAGAGAGAGAGAAACCGGGCGAGAGAGAGAGACAGAGACAGAGATCCAGAAGAGAGAGAGAGAAACCGAGAGAGGGAGAGAGAAACCAGGAGAGAGAGAGAGAGAAAGGAACAGGGAGAGAGACAAACACACACACACAGAAACCAGGAGAGAGAGAGAGAGAGAGAAACCGGGAGAGAGAGA